>CAODLS011133126.1:0-10140 GCA_948243855.1 Flueggea neowawraea
GGAAATATTGTGAAACTGTTAGATTTTGATTTCTTAAAAGCAGAACTGTTTCTAATTAGTTGTTTCATTTTCTTGGCCCATCTCTCTTATTGCAGCTGATGTGTCAGAAATAACAGGGAAAGAACAGATGGAACCACAGCCAGTGAAGAAAGGAAGGGGAAGGAAACAATAGAAGGTTCATTCAGAAACGAATTGGACTTGGACATATCTCATTTGTTGGTGAACATGAATGAAATTTTGACTTTCTATGAACATTTCTCAGGAACTGTGGCGTCTATTATGAGAAACATTTTCTATTTTTTTTTTATTTTTTATGTTTTGCATAGAAAAAAAATTATGATAGAAAGTTCATTTGATTGATTTCTTTTATCAAAATGATAAAATGGAAGGGAAAGGTATTTTATTTTGGTTTGCTGATGAAAAATTAAAAAAAAAATATTTCCACAAATTTTATGAACCAAACAATACTTTTTTTGAAGTGTAAATCTGAAAAAAGAAAAATGTGTGAAATAAATTATGGTTTCTAAAATGAGGAAATTATACACCATGTCTACTCTTATCAATATAATTTTCCATTTCAAGGAGGGGGAGATTATATATTTTGTATTGGAGCATTTCAATAAAATTTCAAAAATGCAACAATACATATTTTTCCCGTTTCTCTCTGCTCGCTTTCTCTCTCATTTGCTTTTTCTCTTGCTTTCTCTCTCTGCACCTCTTGTAATCTCAATATATAATAGTAAAATGGCACTCAAAGGCAGGTGAATTGGAGTTTTAAAAAATTAAAAATTTTGTTAAAAAATGATTACAAATTAAAGCAAATAACAAAATCTTTTATAAACAAAATCAAAGTAAAATTAAAGTTAAATGCAGAATCAATTTAAAACCAAAAATTCAATCTACACAATAATATAAATCAAATGTAAATGTAAGGCAAAATAAAGAGAGTAAGGGAGAGAGATAACCAAAGTTCAGATTTATAGTGGTTCGGTTTTTATTGACCTATATTTACTCTTCTAGATCTACTAAAGAATTCCAATCAACTAACTTCTCACTTGCGGGTGGAGGAAAACTGTTTACAATATTTGTTTTTGCGGGCTCAACAAGCAAACCGTTACACCTTATTTTAAGGATAAAACAAGAAAACAAAATACCTAGTTTTTGCAGGCTCAATTAGAAAATCATTACACATTGTTTTAAGAATAAAACAAGAAAGTCAAATCCTTAGTTTTTGTGGGCTCAACTAGAAAACCGTTTTCACTTGTTTCAAGACAAAACAAGCAAACCAAACCTCTAGTTTTTGCGAGATCAATTAGGAAATTGTTCAGCTCTAATTTTCTAATGCTCACTAGCAACCTATCTTGTTTTTCTAAGGTTTAACAATGAAATCTATCTATCCCCAAAAAATATCCTTGCTTGTTACAAAATTCAACCAAAAAATATGAGAATCAAGCTCAACCCAAACCCAGTAATAAATGCAAGTGAATAACTCAAATGGGTTGGAAAAATAGAGATAAGAGAAGGAATAAATAGCAAGTTTTAGCACAAATTTCTCTTCTCTTCTTTTTGTTTTAGGACGTCTATTATAGCTACTCTTAGAAATATAACCGTTGGAATCTCAAAGTAGCTGTTATGAGAAAGTGGAAAATTCTAATTTAAATGATGTCACCATTCACTGTGTGCATTGTTGTTCATCTACGGGCGTAGTTCATTGTGCTGTCAGAGATCAACGTGTGTTGTAGAACCTTCTACATGCGTTGTCTAAGTTCCAATATCAACTACTTTGTTAAATCCTTCATCTGCGCACTTAGACAGTAAACAACGTGCGTTGATCATTCTATCTGCGTGTTTTGTGCCCTGATCTACGTGTGTTGTTCTTAGTTCCAGACTATGCATTTTCACCCAGACACTCATCAACGTGCTTTGTTCATTCTTCAACGTGTGTTGTCGATTGCCATTCCAAGATTGCACCTTTGGTTAGCACATGTGTCAAAGAATATTCCAATTCAAGTTTCGAGGAGCATCTTGGCATTGTCCTCATCTGCAGCTCGTCTACGTGCGTTGCTTGGTCATCTAAGTGCGTTTGAGCTTCTCTTTAACGATCGCACCTTTTCTCATCAACGCGCTTTGACCAACATTCAATGTGCCTTTGCTCTTGCGCCTTTTCTCCTCATCAGACTAAACCCTCATCAACGTGCGTTATACCACATCTGCGTGCATTGATGAATATCTGATGCTTACTAATCCTATGGGCATGCTCTTCTACGTGCCTTGAGCTTGTGTAACGCTCATAGTTGCTAGTTTTGCATGTATCAACGTGTTTTGATGGTTCTTTAAGTGTTTTGTTACCAAATATCAACAAGTCTACAACTTTGCACCTTTTTCATGGATGTTTTGTATACATCATCATCAAAATCAAACTCAACAATTTTCTCCTTTTTAATAATGACAAAACATTTATGAATTTGAACATCTAATCAATAATGAAAAAATAATTTGATCAAGGATTTCAGTCATTGTCACTCGGTTAGCTTAACATAATAATATTCATGATGTTCAATGTAACAATAATCCAATAGTTATCAAAGCAATAGATAGGACAATTTCAAATTTATGCCATATTTTTCCCCTTTGTGTAGCATCAAAAAGATATGCAAAATCAACACTTTCCCCCTTTTTAGAGAAAATATGAGAAAATCATTAAGTACATTTAGTTCTCCCTAAGTAAAATATATTTTCCAATAAAAGCATTTAAAAGCCTAAACTCTCCCTGTTTATTTCAAAATATTCATAGAAAGTTTAAGAAAAAAACTCCCCTTTTGAATTTCAAAAGTTCAATATATGCAATCAATTTATCAAATCAATGTAATGTATGTTCAAAACATCAAATAAACAAAATGCACATATACAAATAAATCAACATAAAATAGAAATTTGAGTTTTAAGAGAAAGGTACCACATTTGTAATTTTCTCCTTAGCTTTGATTGCAGTCAAACATACTCTTTTATCGCATTATCATCTTGAATGGAATCTACAAAGAAATGAGCTCTATTAATAGCCAAATCTTCATATCTAAAAATATCATTTGAGAATGCCATTTTTTGAGATCTTTAACTCTTTGGATGTTAAGCCAAAAAATAATATCAAGAGCACAAACTCTTATACCAATTGTAATCCTAATATACAATGGTAAAATGACACTTCAAAAAGGGGGCGAATTGGAATTTTAAAGATTTAAAAACTTTGTTGAAAAACTATTGCAAACCAAAGCAAATAACAAAATTTTTTATAAACAAAATCAAAGTTAAATGCGGAAGCAATTTAAAACCAAAAATCCAATCCACACACAATAATATAAATAAAATGTAAATGAGGCAAAGTAAAGAGAGTAAGGGAGAGAAAATGAAAGCCCAAATTTATAGTTGTTCGGTCCTCCTTGACCTACATCCACTCCTCTAGATCTACTACAGAATTCCAATCAACTAACTCCTCACTTGCAGGTGGAAAGAAACCATTTATAATACTTATTTTTGCAGGTTCAACAAGCAAACTGTTACACCTTATTTTAAGGACAAAAAAAAAATTCTCTAGTTTTTGCGGACTCAACTAAAAAACCGTTATACATTGTTTTAAGGACAAAACAAGAAAACAAAATCCCTAGTTTTTACAGGTTCAACTAGAAAATCGTTACCACTTATTTTCAGGACAAAACAAGCAAACCAAACTTCTAAATTTTGCTAGATCAACTAGGAAACTGTTCACCTCTAATTTTCTAAGGCGTACTAACAATCTCTCTTATTTTTCTAAGGTTTAACAAGGAAACATATCATCCCCAAGTAAATATCCTTGCTTGTTACAAGATTCAACCAAAAAATATGAGAATGAAGCTCAACCCAAACCCAGTAGTAAATGCAAGTGAATAGCCAAATGGGTTACAAAGGTAGAGATGAGAGAGAGAATAAATAGCAAGTGTTGAACCAAGGGTGGTTAACATTTATATCCTTTGTGTTTTGATGATGAACAAACTTGAGTTTTGATTCTTAATCACTTTGTCATTGATGTTACAATATAACTTGAGTAAAAGAATCAACAACTTGAGTAAGAAAGATGCCCAGAAGTTGCGGATCAAGTGCTACAACTCGAATAAGAATTTGCATAACTCGAGTTGTTCAAATGCCATACAACTCGAACAACTCGAGTTAAATAAAGGATAACTCGAATTAAATAAAGGCCAAATCGAGTTAAATAATGGATAACTTGAGTTAAAATAATTATAACTCGAGTTAAATAGCCTGGGCAAAATTTAACTCTAGTAAACACTTCTATAACTCGAGTTAGAGCTTGGAAACGAAGCCTGACACAATCAATATTCAAATGTCGATGTTCTAACGGTCAGAACACATGGATAACTCGAGTAATTATGAAAAATAACTCGAGTTGCACATTTCAGATGTCATCTTCTACAAAGGATAACTTGAGTAAGATGAAAATCTAACTCGAGTTAGAGGTTATGTCAGAACATTAAAAGCAGGGCTGCTCTATCTCACAATTGTTATATTCAATCCTCCAACGGCTATATCAACTTGCAAATCTATAAATAGCCTCAAGACACATAAGAGAATATGTTGTTCATCACTTGTAAACATCTTATAACAACATCAAGCTTTCTTTTGCTCATATTTGCAAATTATTCATACACTTCTCAAGAATGTTTTTCACTTGCAAATTTATTATTTCTTGAGAGTGTTTATCATTGAATTCATTCTTACTTATTGAGAAAATCTTTGTATTTGAGAGAGGAATAATTTTCTTGTTGGTCTAGAAAATAAAAGTTGTATTTGTAGAGGTTTAATCTTGCACCCATTAAAGCAAGAGGTTGCGTTGGTTTAATCTTGCACCCATTGAAGCAAGAGTTTGTAGAGGTTTAATCTTGCACCCTTTGAAGCAAGAGATATAGTAGATTCAAAATCTCAAGGGGAATATTGAGGAGTGGACGTAGGCTAAGAGGGTCGAACCACGATAAAAATTGGTTTTAATTTCTCTATCCCTTTTCTCTTTACATTTAGTATTTGTGTGAATTGGATAGATTGTTCTTACTTTACTTTTGCTTATCTTGAATATTTTGATAATTGCAAAAACGTTTTTAAATAAGTTATAAAAGTCAAAAATCCAATTCACCCCCTCTTATTTGAAACTTCTTATAAATAAATGTATTGATTACAAAATGTTCATATGTTATTTTAAGTGATTTCATGTATATTTTGAGTCTTTGAATTTCAAGGGGGGAGAAATTTCTTTAAAAATTGCTTTGCATTGTTTGAAACAAAACGGACGAATTTTGCTTTCAAAATGATTTAATTGATAAATACATTTACTAAGGGGGAGCTTTTTGTACTTAATAATTCTTGATTATTTTCTTTGAAAAAGAGGGAGTTTTTCTTATCTTTGCTTAATTTGCATATCCTTTTTGATGATTATAAAAAGGGGGAGAATCTTGCATAAATTCTTATAATTGGTATCAAAGTTGATTTGAACATCTTGTTTATTGATGTGTTGAACTAACCAAATGACAAGGCATAAAATCCTTGATCATATTATTTGTTATTGTTGAATAGATGTTCAAACTCGTGAATGTTTTGTCATCATAAAAAATGGGGAGACTGTTGAACCAAGGGTGGTTAACATTTATATCCTTTGTGTTTTGATGATGAACAAAATTGAGTTTTCATTCTTAATCACTTTGTCACTGATGTTGCAAGATAACTCGAGTAAAAAAATCAACAACTCGAGTAAGAAAGATGCCCAGAAGCTGCGAATCAAGTGCTACAACTCGAGTAAGAATATGCATAACTCGAGTTGTTCAAATGCCATACAACTCGAGTTAAATAAAGGATAACTCAAGTTAAATAAAGACCAAATCGAGTTAAATAGCCTAAGAAAAATTTAACTCGAGTAAACACTTCTGTAACTCGAGTTAAAGCTTGGAAATGAAGCCTGACAAAATCAATATTCAAATGTCAATGTTCCAACGGTTAGAACACATGGATAACTCGAGTAAATATGAAAAATAACTCGAGTTACACATTTAAGATGTCATCTTCTACAAAGGATAACTAGAGTAAGAGAAAAATCTAACTCGAGTTAGAGGCTATGTCAGAACATTAAAGGCAGGGTTACTCTATCTCACAACGGCTATATTCAATCCTCCAACGGCTATATCAACTTGCAAATCTATAAATAGCCTCAAGACACATCAGAGAACATGTTGTTCATCACTTGTAAACATCTTACAACAACATCAAGGTTTCTCTTGCACATATTTGCAAATTATTCATACACTTCTTAAAAAGGTTTTTCACTTGCAAATTTATTATTTCTTGAGAGTGTTTATCATTGAATTCGTTATTGCTTATTGAAAAAATCTTTGTATTTGAGAGAGGAATAATTTTCTTGTTTGTCTAGAAAACAAGAGTTGTATTTGTAGAGGTTTAATCTTGCACCCATTGAAGTAAGATGTTGTGTTGGTTTAATCTTGCACCCATTGAAGCAAGAGTTTGTAGAAGTTTAATCTTGCACCTTTTGAAGCAAGAGATATAGTAGATTCAAAATCTCAAGAGGCAGCTTGAGGAGTGGACGTAAGCTAAGAGGGTCAAACCACGATAAAAATTGGCTTTGATATCTCTATCCCTTCTCTCTTTACATTTAATATTTGTGTGAATTGGATAAATTGTTCTTACTTTGTTTTTACTTATCTTGAATATTTTGATAATTGCAAAAACGTTTTTAAACAAGTTTTAAAATTCAAAAATCCAATTCACTCCCCTCTAAGATTGCTATTTCGGGCCAACAACAAACTTTAGCACATGTCTCTCTTTTTCTTCCTTTTGTTTTAAGATGTCTATTTACAACTACTCTTAGAAATATAGCCGATGGAGTCTCAAAGTAGCCGTTGTGAGAAAGTGGAAAATTATGATTTAAATGACGTTACCCTTCACTGCGTGTGTTACTATTCATCTACGGGCGTAGTTCATTGTGGTGTCAGAGATCAACATGTGTTGTCTAAGTTCGAATATCAACTACTTTGTGAAAGCCTTCATCTGCTCGCTTAAACAATAAACAACGTGCGTTGATCATTCCATCTGCGTGCTTTGTGCCCTAATCTACATGTGTTGTTCTTAGTTCCAGACTATGCACTTTCACCTAGATACTCATCAACGTGCTTTGTTCATTCTTCAACGTGCGTTGTCCATTCTTCAACATGCTTTGTCAATTGCCATTCCAAGATTGCACCTTTGTTTGCACATGTGTCAGAGAATATTCCAATTCAAGTTTCAAGGAGCGTTTTGGCTTTGTCCTTATCTGCAATTCGTCTATGTGCATTGCTTGACCATCTACATGCGTTGAGTTTCTCTTTAACAACCATACCTTTGCTCATCAACCTGTTTTGACCAACATTCAACGTGTCTCTGCTCTTGCACCTTTTCTCCTTATTAGACTGGACCCTCGTCAACGTGCATTGTATCACATCTACGCGCGTTGATGAATGTATGATACTTACTACTCTTCTGGGTATGCTCTTCTATATGCCTTGAGCTTGTGTAACGTGCGTAGTTGCCAATTTTGCATGCATCAATGTGTTTTAATGGTTCTTTAAATGCTTTGTTTCCAAATATTAGCAAATCTGCAACTTTGCAGCTTTTTCATAGATGTTTTGTATACATCATCATCATCAAAACCAAACTCAACACCCCTCTCTCTTTCCTTACCTCTTCTCCTTCTGTCTTCCCTCTCTTTCACTACTTCCCTGTCTGCTTCTCTCTTCTCTCCTCACCATATCTCCTTATGTCATTCCTCTCCTTTTCCACCTCCCTCTCTCCCTTATCTCTGCACCTCTCTATCTGCTTCTCTGTCCTCTATTCTCTTCCTCGCGCCTTGCATCGGTTGGATCCTCCGCCGCTCTAGTCCACATAAAAAAATTGTCGCTTTTGCCTTCTCATCGTCCAGCATCTGTGTCTTTGACGTTGGCTATATTATTAGACACTGGTGAGATAGAGAGGCGCAGTAGGAGAGAGAGCCGCGGTAGGAGAGGGGTAGCGGCTAGGGTTTCAAAACGCTCTAACTGCAACCCCATTAAAACTCACAATTTAGTCCTTTCTAATTTGTAAAATTACAAAATAATGCCTAAGAAGGATAATTTTACCTTGTTAATAATTGAAAAAAAGTTCTAAATATTGAATTTGAATGAAACCCAGTGAAACAATTTTGGTTCTAAATATTGAAACCAAATTACTAATTTTGCTGAATAATAAGAAATTATCAAAATAATTTTTATTTTTATTTTTTTTTGTCTTGTACTCATTTTGTACAATATTTTGTAAGTTCGTTTGTACTCATAATTTTACCAAATAACCTAACCAATTAAAAATAATTTTTAAATTTTTTCGCTTCGTGCTCATTTTTTGTACTCTTTTTGTGTATTTGTTAGTGATGTTGTGACACCTTTTTACATTATCTATTATGGAAATTAGACCAGAAACATATATACTATTAGCAAACCATACCATATACATCATTTATATGTCATAAACATACCACACCATACATATCACTTATATGTCATAAACATAAACATACATACACATATATTCTTTAAGATTTAAACTCTTCACAAAGTAAGACAAAATCAACTCAGCTAACTATAAATGCATATGCTACGGAGGAGGGAGTTTAAACCTACAGCCGACCAACTTGTGACTCATGTTGCTATCTATAAGTTTCAACTCAAGTCAAACAAAATATCTACCAGGAACAATAACCTGAAAAAATGTTTACGTTTTATATGAGTCACAATTTAATGAGCAAAACTATCATAGATCAAACTCAAACAAAAACACAAGCATATAATAAATAATTCATTAGTTAAGTCAAACAAACATATGTATATGTCACTGTATTCCTTTTTATATATTGTGGCCAAACAAACCATGTATCGCCCAGGATTCCTGTATACCACTGTGTAGTTGTCCGACCGACACCGTATGAAAATTGACCAAAAAGTCTTATGTGTAACAATGGCCCAAAGGTCTCCTGTATAAGACCTGAATGTCTCCTTTGAATGATCCAAAGATCTCCTATATATGACCCGAAGGTCTCTTTTGAATGATCCGAAGATCTCCTATATATGACCTGAAGGTCTTGTGTATTTTAAGAATACAAAAACATGATGGTCACAACAACGCCTTTATTAAGTCTAGTATGAATGCATCATCATATGAAACATTTGATAATAAATATTCATGTAAAAGCATTCCATTCCATATGCATAAGGAACATTATCAATATATCCATATAACAAACCATTTAAAGATTCTCAACATATACATATACCATGTAAACTCAAGTATCCAAGTAATCACCAACTTGTTCAAATAATCGTATTAAGAGTATATCTGTGAATACAAATCATATAGCACACAATTGAATCCAATCTCAAGTTTATACTCACATTTTCAAGATAGATACAATGTCTAGTTATCTTGCTCGGGCTCCCTCTCAAAGTTTCTCAATCTTATAACATATACTCAAGTTATTCCTGCTCTAACTTATAAATATATGCAATGCACATGTATACGATGTTTTGAATACATGAAATCCTGTTAACCCTCTATTGTGGACGCATTTAATTATTTGGATCGAAAGAAAAATGATCCATCTATATCTAATGAAACTTTAAGCTTAAGGTAACAAAATTCTATATACACTATTCTGGACAGCCTGTTTGTTCTCCAATTTTGAATGTCCAAATAGAATTATTTTTCTATGAAATTTAACCCTCATAAATGAGACATATAATAGTGTAGCTATACCAAATTTAAGCCATTAACTCATCAAAAAACAATTTAGGAAATTTTTCAAACTTACAGCTTATAGTTTATTGCACCTACCTGACATTATGTAGATCCAATTACAACCGATTTTTTCAGGAATATTATAGACATATATACAAACAATTTTTATGTTTTAATGCTCGTCAAAATCCTCCTCTAAAGTTTCCAAAATCACCATGCAAACAGACTGTTCCCTCCAAATCCGAAATATGGGCAATTTATACCATTTTGACCATAATTATTAAACGACTC
>CAODLS011133155.1:0-12478 GCA_948243855.1 Flueggea neowawraea
TCCAAGTGTGAGATCTGAAGATGACGACACATTGGCATCTCTCTCTCCCAAAAGCAGACAAAAGCCGAAGAAGAATAGTAAGGAAAAGGCTGCAGAGGATCAACCATTGATGTGCAGAGATGAAGAGTTCAAAAACTTGTCAGAGAAACAAAATAGCAAGGGCGGAGCTCAAACCGATATTGAAACTTTTCCCTCCAAAATTGTTGCAATGCATAGAGTTAGATGGAACATGAACAAGGGAAGTGAAAGGTGGCTCTGTTTCGGAGGAGCAGCAGGAATTGTACGATGTCAAGAGATTATAATGTCTGATTTGGACATGAAATTGGCCAGGAAGAGGTAGATAATTAGGACTTGCATTTCAGGCTATCATGTTGTACTAATCTACAGGTCTGTTCAGGTAGTAGTTCTTTTGAAATAGCCATGTTGTTGTGTCTTTCTTTATGTAAATTTATTGAGACGTACGCTCCTTTGCAATGAAGAGCAATTACCTCTAAGTAATTAATAAATTAGTAATACATGCAGGAAATATTATTAAAGAAAAGATTTTTAATCTTAAACTGATTGTTGCTAAATAATTATGGGAAGTCGAAATTTTGAGGCTTCTTTCCATCAAACAGAATAAAAAGGACAATTATTTTCACAGCAATATCAGTTTTTTTCAGTTGTTTCTATTTAGATCAAACATGTTCACTATGTTTGACAAATGAACTGCTGGATGACAAAATGGAGGACTATCCAGGTACAACCGTTATATTTAATTTAAAACTCTTTTTTATCCCTAGTTTAAATCTAAGATCTCTAGTGAATAAAGAAAGAATCCCTACCATTTTAGTATTTTATTATCGCTCTTGGTGGTCTGTGAATATCTTTTCTAACTTATTTTAATTGTTTTTTTCATGAATTAAACATTCTGGAGTGATGATAAGTGGAGTGACTTAAAAAAAAATAAGAGGAACGTCAGTAACACAAGTAGAAATGAAGTTTGTTTGCAGTGGAAGTAATCCATGCACTGCTCTCAATTTGCCAAACATAAACTTGAGATACGTAAAGGGCACAGCAACTTCGTCCTGCAGCCATGCACATGGTCGAAGGAGTGGCGTCGTCAGCCCCCGTAGTTGTTTATGAGTTCTCGTTTGGATCCAACGAGTATGGGTAACGGGTAACGGACACGGTACTATTATTACCCAAACGGGTAAGGGTATAATGTTTTTATATTCATACCCTATTTGTACTCACATAGTAAAATGTGGGTATTAACCGTAGCCCTATCCATACCCAAGTCAAAGTGGATAATACCCGCACTAATTGGGTATGGGTAGGGTACAAATTGTCATCCCTAGTTCTTAAAAAGAAAAAAAAAGGCTTCAACTGAAATCCAACCATCGATTTATTAATGTTGGAGATGTTTTATATTGGTTGGATCTATATGATGTTTTATATTGCAAATGCCACAATTTTGAAATGTATTCTCGGAAATGCCAGATTCAATCAGATAAAATCGAATTTCTCTCCTACATTTTCTCACCTTTTCACTCTCTCTCGTCGTTTCTCTCTTTATGGCTAGTTCTTTCCTCTCTCGTTTGCCTCTTTCACTCACTTTGTGCTCTCCTTTCTCGTTTGCTTGTTTCTCTCTCTTCCCCTTCTGCTCTTTTGGCTTTGTTTTTACCTCTGCCACCATCCTTCCTCTCCCTTGCCACATTCAACTCTCTCATTTCTCGCCTTTGACCTTCGCTCTCTCACCCGCTCTCCTCTTTTCTCCGTTACATGATCCCCTCTCTCTGTTCTCGTTCTCTTTCTCCTCCTTTGTTGCGTCTCCGTCTCTCGTTCTCCATAGCCACCCTCTCTTTCTCTTCTCTTCCTTTCGGCGTTGCAAATCTTGAATGGCGACGACCTTTCTCTTCTCCGTTGCGGATCCCGTTGTAGATTTGTTATTCTCCTTCGATTTTGCCTTTCGTCTCTAACGACATATTTGGAATGGAGATCGCTTTCTCCTCTCTTCCTCTCATCGTCGAGGCTAGGATTTGCCAAACAAAGGATCTGGATTGAAGATTAGGTTGTGGCAGGTATGGTCTTGTGTTTTATGTTTAAGTCAATTAGTTTTCATTAAATTGTAAATTAGTCATTCAAGTTTGTAAAATAACATCTTTATACACCTTTTAAAGTTAAGGTTGTGTACACCTTTGTTGTCATGACCCATTGTGAGCCCTTGACCGGCGCACAAGGAGAACCGTCTGTGAAAGCCCAACCCATCTCGCACAAGCCTCAGAGATCAAAACATATTACCCAAACGATTCAGATTAAAAATATTTGTTAAAACATTTAATAATAAAAAATATAATAAATCAAATATATATAAATAAATATATATCAAAATTAATAAATACGAAAAACAACAGAACATAACCCAAAAGCCAAAATGACAACCCTGTAACCTAACTACATCCCGATGCGGAGCTCTACAAAACAAAAATGGGTCTGGACAAAAGGACATCACTAACCAAAAGATGCCTCACTGGAGTTTGAATGCTGACAGTTGTCGAAAAACAAAATCTTTGAACCTACTTAATAGGAACCACATAAACCAAGAAACAAAGGGGGTCAGGGCCAGTGAGGAATAACATTATAGATCGCCTCATATGTGCCTCACAAAGACTGTTTTGAAAACGGTTCAAAACTACACATGCAGATATAGTTTAACATACATATATATACACGCTATACATATGTGGTAGCTTTTCATAAATCCTTTAGCAAAAGGGTTCGCATATAAAGCAATCATAAACAAAGAGGCGCATAAAACGATTTTCATTTTCAGAGTCAAAATACATATATAGATAAATGTGACCAAAGCAGAAGGCATGCACGTGGCACTAATAACAGATTATATGGGCTCCGCCACAATCCATATCAAATCATGTACCGAATTGGGACACACAACTACCAATAAACCTGATAGCTGGATTTTATCAAAGCGTTGGTATACCAAAGATCACGTTTTACCCCGTAATAATAGGTGCCCTATATCAGAAAACAAAAATCATAGTAATATATAGTATCAAAGAAGATTATGCATAGAATCATCAAAATCAGAGATGAGATATATAATACATATATATCAATTTCAAAGTAAAATCCTGATTAATACACATAATCAGTTTATCATTAGTCAATCCTTAGACTAGTTCATTTTCAAAGTATGTGTTATACACAACATAAAACATATATAGTTCAAAACATAACCTATGTGTCTGAAGCTGCTATTCACTCACCTGGTAGTCCAAGTGCAAAACACCCGTCAGGCCCTACTCACCAGTGGCTGGTCTCTCGGGCACGAACAGGAAGCTGAACAGAACAAATATATATCCACAGATATATCAGAGTCAAATCCAAATACAGTATTGTAGCAATACCAGATGCATGGTGTGCAAATGCAGATGTGGACTCTCGAAAGATCCCAAATGATCCATATTGAATGATAATCTATCATTATGGATCCAAAATACATAATCTACGTAAAATTACAGTTTGGTCCTCGACCAGTGCAAAATTATGTTCTAGTTCTCGGGACTTGATAAATTACAAAATAGTCCTCAGACTATAATAGGATGTCTAATTAACTTTTCCAAATAGTCAGAATCTCCCAATGAGTCTCCGAACTCTTAGAAATCGACAATATGCAAAGTGTAAAAAATAACACACTTTGGCCCCTCAGAACCATGGCCAACTCGAGCCAGTCAAAGTGCTTACTCGAGTTATCCAGACCTTGATCTATTCGAGTTAGACAAGAAGCTAACTCGATTTATACACTGTATGACTTACTCGAGTTATCCACTTACCCATAATTTTCAGAAATCTATTAACTCAGATTCAACCGATGGAAATCGACACCAAACACCCACATTGACTCTAAACAACCCTCTGAACATGAATCCATGCTCAGAACCAACAGAACAACTCAGAATCACCCTAGAACAAACAAAAATGAATGGTTTTAAACCCATTTCAAGATCATTCCTGATTATAAGGATTTTGAGTTAACACTATGAGTTTCTAGGCTCCCAACACCCCGAATAAACAAATCTAAAACACCAAAACAACAGAAACAACACAGAGCCAAATCTATGAACAATTATTCAAAATCCTAATATGAACATTCTTGATAGAATGATGCAAATGAAGTAAAGAAGAGTTTAGAAGCTCAATCTTACCTCAAGGGATGATCTGAAATGAAGGAGAACCAACGGAGATGACTCCTGGACGCAATGAAAGTGATTTGAGTGAGAAATGAGAGTGAGAACCGAATGAAATCGGGTGGGGTATATACATAGACCTCAGCTCTAACTTGAGTTACAGGAAACTTAACTCGAGTTAGACATGGCTAACTCGAGTAGCAACTCTTGATAACTCGAGTTGAGCTACCCAGAAAAACGACCTAAAGCACGACCTACTCGAGTAACCAAATGACCTACTCGAGTAACATGCACTCCTCTTACTTGAGTTATCCCAAAGCTAACTCGAGTTATCGATGGGTCATCTTACTCGAGTTATACAGAATCTAACTCGAGTAATCCCAATAAAACTCATCAATCTTTCACTCAACACTCCAATGACCAATATCAAAACATAAATGAAAATCCAATCATAAATCGACTATAATATGATCATATTTTTTTGTTACAAAAAATTGTCATTTTAATCCATTCTAAAGCCGGTCCCATCTTGGTCAAATTCTAGATCTGCCATTGATGATAACCAATAAAGCAAACTTGAAAAAATTTCATAATTTTTAAGTCAACAAAAGTAATTGAATTTGTCAATGAAAGATTGTGTTTAATCTCAAAAAGAAGGAAGATATCTCATGTTAGTTTCTAACTCAAGTTTCCAAGAAAATTCATAACTCAATTTTTGAATCCTCAATTTTTTTCCAAAATGCATATGTGAAATCATATTGATATACAATTATATATAGATTTCATTCGATCTTTTACTCTCGAATAATCTTAAAAATTATACACAGTATCATAAACGAAATAGTGTTTTTACTTACACATTTATCAAACCAAATCAAAAGTCGAATTCCAAAGTTTAAAATCATATTCAATTCTTATAAGGAAAATAATGACACAATCTTATGCATACATATTAGCATAATAAGAGTCGAAATGAAATTCACAAATGAAAAAGAGCTATCCCGCTAATCGAGCAATTTGGCAATTCCCTTATGAGTGGAGTAATCCAACATATACCTCTCCTGCAAGCTAGAGCAATACTAATGATGAGACATGAATAAAACAATCATTGAACTTATTACATTCTGAATTGTAATGATCACGTTACAAAGACCATCATCAATGACGAGACGTTACAAAGAACATCATCAATGACAAAACGTTATGAAAACTATCATCAATGACGAAACGTTACAAAACGTTACATTAAGATTATTTAGTCACCATCATGCTATATATAGACATGAGGATTATGTACAAAAGGGAGTTTTCTACTCAATTCTTATACTTTTTTGTTAAATTCTTTACTGACTTGAGTGTCAGAGACTTTCTCGGGGAGCAACCAGACCTCACTTTGTTTGTGTTCACACATTTTAAGGTGTCGTTCGAGTTTTCCAACTGTTCGTGTTCTTTCTTTACTTGTTGCTGAAATCGAGGCAACAACAATTAACGCTGTCTGTGAAAAAATGAACGAAAAGCCTTGATTATTATTGTTTAAGCTGTGGCGGGCGGAGATAGTTTCCAATAAATTAGAAACAACTTGCGATTCTTCTGAAAAGATGAGACATGAAACTCCTGCTACTTTGCAACGAGCAGTAATTTTTAATCTCAGGCGTGATCCAGAATTGAAATATTTTTTTTTCTTGTTAAGATGCCATCAATTGTTTAGAACTTGACCGATATCAATATGGTCAATTGGGTAATGTGTGTCTTGAATTAAATTGACTTTAGTTTAAATTGTTTCTATACCAGGGCAAAACCACCCTAATTAGCACCCCGTATTTTGACATACTGGAGGTATAAGCACGTTTCTGCCTTGATATACTGATTTCCCACCATGGTTTGACCACATATTGCAACAGAACGATTAACTTTTTAATTCAATTTGTTTTCCTTTATGCATCAGTGCCTTTGTCATATTCCACTTCAGTTTAGTCTTGGTTGTCCAATATTTTCACTTTAGTGCTCCATCAATAAACTCAGGACAGTGACATTATTCTTAGCTTAGTTTAGTTAGTATTAATGAAAGAGAATGCCATACCTTATCAAGTTTTCTAATATGTAATTTATGCGTCAAATATTAATTTTTGGGAATTCTAATTTCTAGGAATATGTCATTATTAATATATGCTTCAATCTTTTTATAATCTGCATCTTCTGGCAGTTCAAGCCTTCTAACATATCCATGTACCCACCAGTGCCCACTTCTTCTGTCTCTTGTTTTCTTCCATCCCTTGTGAGTCTGTGACCTGAATTGAGATCTTTTTCTTCTCCTTATCTAAGTCCCTGAATTGTAAAGACTACTTGTAGCCACTAGTAGCAGTTACAATGACTACCAAGAATATACTAAGTATGATTCCAAGCCCATCATACATGCCCTTTGGCAATCCTTCAGTCGCTAAACCCACACCTATAGAAACTGCAGCACAAATTATAAGGATAATCAATGTCAGGTCGTGCAATGCTTCCCACACAAACATCAAAAAGTTTTAGCAGGTTTGTCAGTAAAATGATTGCATCCGTATATCTTTTTCCTTGAAGGAACATCACTTATATGGATTCCGTCCTTTAGGGAGACACAAAGTTTAGTCGCAATCCCTTACACTCCACCATTTATTTTCAAACCCTTGAGATTATGATCATGAACAATGGATGCAAGCTTCTCTGGGTCAATGTCAAAACCTGCAGTTTTAACCTCATCTGAAAGCGGTTTTTGGGGAATAGAGTCAGCTGCAGAACCAGCGTCAATAAACTGCATTACCGCTATTTTAACATAAAGTGCAACACATATTTTTTCCTGGTTAAGAAAGAAAGGCATTTGAGTACCACCAATATCATAGCAACAATTTCATGCAACCATGGTGGCAACAATAGGTTCAGCAATGCAAAACTAGCCATCGCAATGCCAAATACAAGACAAGAACAAGCTTGAAAACAACAAAAACTTTCAAGTTAAATTAGTTCTTCTCCACTAGCCAACCATTTGAATTTGAGAAAATTCATATACAACAGGTTTATTTGCTTAGTTGTTATGTTTTTGACCCAAAGAGTTTTGGCTTCATCTCAAACTTTCAGGTATAACCGTATAACTAAGCATTTTAAGAGCTTCTTTTCTTTATTCCTTTTTTGGGTAATTTTGGCTGCGGTGATTTGGAATTACTAACTTCTGAAATCCTATAGCCGATCTCCGTATTATGGTATGTTTAATAGCTACTTGTTTAATCTATTGATGAATCATTAAAACTGATGTCTCATCTTTCAATTGGTAGTATTGAAATAGGAATTTTTGTGATGAATTTTGAAAATTATACTTGCACCATGAGAATATAGCCTTTACTTATGAGTTTTCTTATTGCTTCTCCAAAATTCTCTTCAAGCTGAATTTAGGAATGCATAATAATCATCTTTTTAATTAAAGGAACAGGAGAACTTGGTGGTTAGCCATACAATATGAAAAGAGCCTGCAAAAAATTGGGCGTTGACTAATGATAAAATGTTAAGATGTGTGACAAGTGAAACCCCAAGTGGTATTGTCATGTACGCATGTGTCAGATTATTCGCTAAGACGTATGACAACTAAACCCCCAAATGGTATTGTCATGAACGTATACAACAAATTATTCACTAAGACGTGTGACAAGTGAAACCCCAGGTGGTATTGTCATGAACACACACGACTGATTATTCGCTAAGACGTGTAGCAAGTGAAACCCTAAGTGGTATTTTCATGAGCGCACACGATTGATTATTCGCTAAGACGTATGACAAGTGAAACCCCAAGTGGTATTGTCATGAACGGACGAGACAAATTATTCGCTAAGACGTGTGGTAAGTGAAACCCCATGTGGTATTGTCATGAACACATTTGACAGATTATTCGCTAAAACATGTGACAATTGAAACCCCAAGTGGTATTGTCATGAATACATGCGACAATTTATTTGCTAAAGCATGTGGCAAGTAAAACCACTAGTGGTATTGTCATGAAGGCATACACCAAAGATAGTGAGTACAAAAAACTTGCGAGAAATCGGGCTCTCATGTGACAAAGATAGTGACTAGAAAAGCATGCAAGAAATCCGGCTCTCACCATGAAAACAAGCGATTAAAAGATAGACTGCGATGTGACAATGAAGCATGAAGCTTGCGGGAAACTGGGAGTTCATTGTAGAACACACATAGTGAAAAATTGAATATCGCATATAGTCATCAAGCTTACGGGAATCTGGCGCTGACTAGTGACATTAACAATGAGACATTAAAGAACGAGAGGGTAAAAGCTTGCTAGAAGGTAGGCACTGATTATCGACTTGAATATCTTGTCATAGAGACTACGAGATGCACAGTCATAGTTTTCTACTCTTATCTCCGGATAATCCGAAGAAAAAAGTGGGGAGCAATTGATGAGACATGAATACAAAGATCATTGAATTTATTTAATTCTGAATTGTAACGGTCACGTTACAAAGACCATCATCAATGATGAGACGTTACAAAGAACATCATCAATGACAAAACGTTATGAAAACTATCATCAATGACGAAACATTACAAAACGTTACATTAAGATTATTTATTCACCGTCATGCTATATATAGACATGAGGATTATGTGCAAAAGGGAGTTTTCTACTCAATTCTTATACTTTTTGTTAAATTCTTTACTGACTTGAGCGTCAAAGACTCCTTCGGGGAGCAACCCGAACTCACTTTGTTTGTGTTCACAGATTTCAAGGTGTTGTTCGAGTTTTTCAACCGTTCGTGTTCTTTCTTTACTTGTTGCAAAAATCGAGGCAACAACAAATAATAACATATATTTATGCTATATATCCCCATATGCATACCAAAATCATGAAAAAAGACTATACTTTTGGTTTCCATAACCAAGATAACAAATCATTTTTAAAATACGATATACTTGAATATTGAAAATACTCACATAATACTCAAACAAGACAAGTCGAAATTCTTCTAAACTTATAAAATACATTATATGTATCTTATAAAAAATAATCAAACCTTAAATAAAACAGTGCCATTGCAATTTAGAATCATATTTGAAAAACTAATAGCTCATGAATTTGTTAAAACGTCAATCTATTCCTTTAATCTCAATCAAGAATCAAGTTGGGAAATCCAACACTTGATAATTTTGGTTAAAATCCATTTGGTTACAACACATTATCAGTCGTTGTCGATTTAATTTAATAAATAGTTTTATCGAAAGTTAAAACTATGCAATTATAATTCAAATGTAATAAAAACTCAAATATTTCAATGCAAGTTAGTATCAAATCAAATTATGAATTTATGGGATTATGCAATTCCAATTCAAATACAATAAAAACAACTTTTGAAATTGTATCCTATTTACTCATAATACTGACAATCTATTCGGCTCAAGCTTTGGCATTGGCTCCTATGCAAAACGTTCTTGTACACATAGAAGAAAAAACCTCTTTATTAATTCATCAACATTAAAATAAAGTTCTCAAAAACTATTCATAATTGCCATTTAGTTCCCAATTGTAGTGATCATTTATCCTTTTAATCTGAGTTTAAAATTATAGACATTTTTCCAGTTTTTCAATTTGGAATCCCGCACCCCTAAACAAAATTCTATTTTAATTGAACAAATATTTCTAAAATACATCCATTACACAAATTATTACCTAGTAGTAATAATTGAATCTTGGAATATAAAATTGCTACCACACCATAATCCGAAACTAAGACTCAGAATTCTCCAAGTTGAACCAAATGCAATTCATTCCAACCACAAACCAATTTATTTAGACATCTAATCACCAAACTAATACATCGGTGTACCTTAATTCATTTGATCTCAAAAAACCAATTAAACTTACACAAAAACATTAAAAATACATGCCAAAATTACCTACCCACCATCAAATTCACCAAATTCGCCTCAATAATGAAACAACAACAAAACAACCATTAAAAAAAAAACTTAACAGAAACAACTCTAAAGCAGTGTATGGTGGCAACAAATGGCGGCTTCAAAGATGGAGACCAACCCAGATTTGTGGTTCTTGTCATGAGGAATCCAGTGATGGGTGCCATGCATCAAAATTCCATCTCGAGTACCAGAAATTGGCTCCTAAATTTATGTCTTCATTTTTGGTTGTTTTCGACGACATCCCCAGCGACAAGTGGTCGGGTAGCATCGAGTGAGATGAAAGGAGTGTTAGACTTGTGTTGCATCTGAATTTTAATGGCTAGTTTTTATTTTTATTTTTTCATATCTTCCTCCTTTGTTTTTTCATTCCTCTTCTCTTCTCTTTTTTTTTTTTTTATCTGCCACTCTCTCTTCTATATGTTAATCCCTTCTTTCTCTTATTTATAGTTATACCACTCTATTTCGACTCACTTCCTCTAATAACGTCACATTATTTTCTTTATGATTTAACTCAAAATAAACTTAAAAGCATATTTACCAATAAATACTACAATTTTAAAATTCAAAGTTTTAATTTACAATTTTAGAAATTTTCAATATATTACAAAGGACAAAAACATTTACAAAACGTGGAAAACACAAAAAACACTAAAAATGTCATTTTTTGAAATAATATTGGTTTATAAAGAGAATCAACAATCATATAATGTGCAACCCCAAATATACTGAAAATATAATTTTATAAAATTTATATAATATATAAAAGCAGAATACATTAGTCTTAAAATATTGATATTTGGCATTTTTAAATATTGACATTTGGCATTCTAATTTAATGACAAGTGTTAATATTTAAAATTATTCAACAATTCCTAATTACCATAAATGGAATAAAATAAATAAAACAAAATTTTGACATCAGATTAATTACCATTTTTTGGTCAAAATAATAATTACAATAAGTGTAACCGAATTTTTTTATAATTTCCTTTTTATTACAAATTTGTTTTCTTAATGGGATTGTAATTGATTTTACCGTGTTATTATGAATATAAAATAATAAAATATAAAATTTAATATATTAAAATTTATATCTATATAATTGTATTAAAGCAAAATACACTAATTCAAAATCTTAATTGAAATGTCCGAATACAAAATTTAAAGGATATTTTATCCATTTCAATCTAAATTTAAAATGAGAACTCAAGATTGTTTAAAACTCTAGCCAAATTTAGAATCCTTTTTTTAGATAAAAGTAAGCCAATCTCTACTCTTTTCTATAAAAATAATTATTCTGCTTATGACATATATTTTGCTTTCTCGTGATACAAAAATTATAGTCGCAAATCCAGTCGACTCACGGAAAGAGGAAGGTCATATGTGTTCCTTTTTTTATGGCACGCTTGCTTTAAAAGAACTTGGGATCTGACTATTTTCACAAAAAAACAATTTCAATAGATGATTAAACTTTCTAAAATTTGATAGCGAGTGAAGTAATTTATATTTTTTTTTGTATATAGTTATAGTCCTGAATATCGTTATCAGATGAGTTCAAACTATTTAATCATTGATATTTTCATGTAGACCATTATTTATTTATATCTATAAGCATACTTACAGTTGAACTCAATCTACAAAAATTCAACAGTAATTGAGCTCCACATTTCAAGAAAATTAATTTACAATTTTATGTCATACATTTGTTTATAGGTGTAAATTAATTAATTACTTAATTAATTGATTAATTAATAATTGTATTAAGTACATTTTTGAGCTCCATCAATGACAATCTTTGTTAGGTCCAACTTCAATTATTTAAATGTTATTGTGCTTTGTGGGTGACTAGATTTTCTTTTATGACAATGAATTTTATGCCTCTGAGAAAGGGTCTGGCAGAACCAAGTAAAATTTGGCGCATATTTCTTACCACACGATTCTTATTGCCTTTATTTAGTCTTCCTTTTCTAATTGGTGAGAATTTTTCGCTATTTCATTTTTTTGAGTTCTCCCTGATATAAACTTATCAATGGGCAAAGTGTTGGAATTCGCGGCTAAAATATGACATTTATATACATATATGGCAGCGGATATAACAAAAATTTAATGCCTTGAATTCCCCTGTAATATCCCATAGTTTTATAGTTATTTTTGGAGAATTATATTTGGGGTAATTAGTTGGAATAATTATTTTGGATAATTTGGGAAGTTATTTGAAATTTTATTTTTGGTAATTGGAGGGTAAATTTTATATTTTTGATGTTAATTTGGTGAATTATGAAGATTAGGGGTGATTTGGGAAGTATTTGATTAAGTGAAAATGATGAAAA
>CAODLS011133212.1:0-11840 GCA_948243855.1 Flueggea neowawraea
AATAACATTATTAATACTTATAAAAAAAGACCATTGTTAATGCTTAATTAGTATTAGAGAATGCATAAAGATTTCTATTGAAGAAGACATGGAAGGAGACAAGATAAGAACACACCAGTCACTGTAGCAGCAGAAGAAAACAAAAACGAAACAGACTACACCATGCAAGAAAGATCAATGCATACACAAACCTGTCATTTCCAACTCCAAGAAAATAAAAAGTTGCAGCTTTTCTTCCTTATTCTTTTTTTTTTATTTTCTTCAAATCGTGTTATAATTTCTTGTAATTAATAAAAAGAAAAAGAAAATCAAGATGCAAGTATGTTACCTAGCAGAGGCGAGAGAGAAGCGCTTGTGAGGTTGTTTATGACGCAAGGAGTGGAGGTCACCGCCAGAACAGTACTCCATAACAATGCAAGAGAAATGAGAGGCTTCAAACTCGGCATAAAGAGTGGGCAAGAAAGGATGGTCCAACATCTTCAGAATCTTCCTCTCCGTCTCCGCTCTGTGCACCTTCTTCTTCACCGCCACTGCCTCCTTATCCACCACCTTCATCGCGTAATAACACTTGTCATTATCGTCCACGTCAGCACTCTCGTCTTCATTATCGTTATCCTCGCTCCTTTGAAGTTTGCATAGGTAGACAGTGCCGATGTCGCCGGCGCCGATGAGGCGGAGAAGGCTGAAGTCGCGGAATGAGAGACCGGACTTGCGGCGGAAGGTGGCGGAGCGGATGGCTGAGTAAGCGAAGTCGGAGGAGCGGTGCGGCTTCAGAGAGAGACTCTCCGAAGAGGATTTAGAAGGCGGAAGAAGCTCGAAGGAGAATCGGCTGTAAGCGCTGCAGCTCTCGCTGCTCATTGCACTAACACTCGACGAAGAAGACGACGACGATGACGATGATTTGGATGGCTATA
Source organism: Flueggea neowawraea (assembly GCA_948243855.1). Taxonomy (NCBI): domain Eukaryota; kingdom Viridiplantae; phylum Streptophyta; class Magnoliopsida; order Malpighiales; family Phyllanthaceae; genus Flueggea; species Flueggea neowawraea. The sequence continues at coordinate 915 of CAODLS011133212.1, forward strand.
AACAAGTACTTATCAGATCACCGTCGGCGGAGTCACGGTGGTAACACTCTAACATCTTATAAAGAAGCCGAACCAGCAGTAGTTGTTGCTCAAAACCGAACCGAAAGAAGAGGCGATGAATCAGATACTTAAGAGAGCTAAAAGAGATGGTGCAGTAGTGACACACGAGGGCAAGAAAAAAGAAAAGTAGAAAGGCATTAAAGGAGATTCAGAGAGGTGCCTTGAACGCGCATTTCAAGTGTAACAGGCTTTTTTAGGGTTTTCTGAGAAAACACAGTCCGTACTCAGAGAGGAAAAGAAATTTTCCTCTTTTTTTGTTTGTTTGTTTGTTTGTTTGGAGGGGGAAGAGGTAGGTTGGTGATGGTATTTGTGGAGGGAGATTGTCCGAGAAGGGTATTAGGGAACAGTAATTAATCGAGGTTAAGTTTTAACTGTGGTTAAGTAAAATTCGCCGTTGGATGACGTTAGCGAATAGCACATGCGGAGAAGGTCGTTTGGTGAATTGTCACGTGGCGTAGGTTGCTTTCGTGTTTTACTAAAGGTGTTGGAATTCTAACAATACCGCGTGTGGTTTTACTGGTTTTTGCAGATCAGATGGGATTGTCGAAACTGCCCTTGGATTTAAATTTACTAATTAATTACTGTAATTACATGTGTTAAGTCTGGATTAATTTCCTGGGCACTTCTCTCTTAGCTTTATCTTCTCAAAACAAATCCAATTGATCTCATCCGAAAAGAAATATGTGCTTCAATGCTTTAAAGTTTTGAAAAATCCACAAGGATTTCAATCTTTTTGTATAACCATTTCTTTTATTTGTTTTAATTAAAGATCAAACTCTTAATTTCTTGACGTTAAAATTGACTCTAACTCCTTCGATGTCTTGAAATTGAAGTTGACTATACTACCACCAATGAACTACAAACCCATTGATTTGTATAACCATTTTTGAATAGATTGAGTGATGTAAATAAATGGTCTTAATTTTAAAAAAATTGTAAATTCATAAATAAATAACATTTAAAATCTAAACATTTGCATTAACTAATAAGTAGCAAGCTTAATTTATTTTCTTCAATAGTGAGCAAGTATATAACCATCACTCTTTTTTTCGATAAATCATTTGCTCCTTCTCAAAATAAAACTTGCGATCTTCCAGTGTTGAAACTAATTTCAAATTCAATGAACTCCAAATTATAACTCATTGGTACCCACCACTATCTTCTTAATTTCACCTTAATAAATGTTACCTCTAAATATTTTAAATTCTGTTTCTTTAATAAAAAAAAATCAACATATATGTTAATTGTTGTACCAACACCTTGGTGCAACAAAATAAATTACAACAGAGGTAACATTTAGAGTGCAGATATAGACTTGCTCTATATGTGAAGAGTCAAAAGGCACGCAATAAAGGAAGGCAAGAAGAGGGTAAAAATTAGTAAATGAAAGGAGAGAAGGAGGGTAAAACAATATGGCACTTTGTGATCCGATAAGAGATAAAGTGTGCTATAAGAGCGAAACACAAAAATGGTGAAAGCTACGTGATGGAAGAAAAACAGGCAACGTAGCTATTCTTATCAGCACATATATATAACTTGTAGGCTGCTACGTATTTTGCAGAAATTAGAAGGTAACAGTACTTACAACACTCATTTTCGTGGGCTCTCCTGCTTCTCCTTTCTCACATTCTCTTTTTAATTTCTCTGGGTCTACCTGTTCACCCTTCAATCCGTTGTTGTTTTTTCTTGGTCATGAGGGAAACTTCAATCTATTGTTTTTATCCCGATCAAAAAAAAACTGATTAATTTCTCTTTAAAATATTCAAATTGTAATTAGACAATGTGTTATCTTCTTTTTAAAGGAGAGGGGGCAATTAGTGACTATGAACTCTCATTGAATGTGGTCATACAGACTCTCTTTCGCTACGGAATATTTGAAAAGTTATAGTAAAATTTGCCGGTAACCAAACCTCTAACACTATATTTTATCGGCCGCTAGAACAAGTGACAAGGACCCAACCAACATGACCAGGGTAGAATATTGTTAGAGTTTCTAATGTTTCTCCGGATTTCGTACTAAGGTCTTTAGCATGGCACTAAACGCACTCCTGATCAATTCGGCTACCATCCGCGGTGGTAATGTGTTACCTTCTATAATCTTTTACTATATGATTCTCTAAATAAATCTGTAATTATATATATTTCTGTAATTTATGGATCTGTCGAGTACAAACAAACATTTCAATATGGAATACTAGCAGTCATATGTCATCACAGCCAAGTGCTGGCAAAGGCAAAGCATATTTTCAACTGTCCACACAAACGAGCTGTTAACTGTGGCCCAAATGTACATGTAACGTCTAAAATTTTAAATTGAGACTCGTACTTCTTTTGAGTGATAATATTAATTTCAAGTTGAGTTCAATTTCCTTCTTTAAACTCAAGTAAAAATTCCAAAAAAAGAAAACACCTTTGGAAAGGTTATATATATGCACTTCAGGATGTGTAAAACATATGAAGGGACTGTTATGATCTCGTATAGTAGAAGAGTTTGGAATCAGATTACTAATCACTTAAATTAAATATAGTTAGTACTCTAGTTCTTAGTGTCTTTTATCCGTCCTTTTGTAGGAAATAACTCCAGCAGCTTTTTTTTCAATAAAGTCGGAGCTTTTAGAATATATTACCGCAATAAGTTGACACCTCTTCTGTGACTTTTTCATCTTCTTAAACTCAATTTGATTAATAAATAAAAATCATTGATATTGTTCAGGATTACAACCCGTAAAAAGGGAATAAGAAAGGAAGATCTAATTAACAAAACGGAAATGTTCTTGTTCTTGTCCGTCATACTCCTCCAAGGATTTACAAAAATCTGGAGTAGAGAACCACCATTGGAGTGAATTATGCGAGAGTGCCTCTTTTGAAAGTCTATTTGCGATCGCATTACCTTCCCTGAAAATATGTGAAACTGTAAAGCCCATTTGCGACAATTGATGAAGAAACTCCAGCAGTTAATTAATTAATTACATGTTTAAAGACGTTAATATGAATTTAAATTTTAATAAAATACGCATACATTTGCGGAATTAAATTAAGGATGAATAATGGGTAAATGGTAGGGACGATATATGGGACGGAAAATTTAACCTTTTCGTAATATACATGTTGCATGGGATTGAGATTATTCTGTAAAAAGGGTTATATATTTGTGGACTGACCCTAACACTTTTTAACATTTATATATATATATATATATATATATATATATATATATGCTCACTGATCAGTCTTCTTTTCTTTGTTGCGGGTCCACTTCTGCATCCATGTTTTCTGAATTTTAATCTTCTTTCTTCTTTATATCAACAGAAATTAATTAATTAAAGCTGACAGAATAGCAAGAAATTGAAACAAAATATGGCAAATAAGGGAACAGAGTATTCATGACATGTCATGAGTAATGGAAGCAAGAGAATGGGGGATTTACAACTGGAGCTTGATAAGGAGGCTTCCACTTCTGATAAAAAAAAAAAAAGGCAATGTAAATCAAATACTCAAGATTTTAGAGTTGGAAATGGTTTCAATATTATTACACTACGGGTATTGGATAGGTAACTTAAATAAACATTTTTTTATTAATTTGTTCGATATTTAATTGTTTTGATATTTGACTAATTCGGATTTAAGATGGGTAAGTTTCGTAGAGATAACAAAGCTCTTTATACTACAAGTTGTAAAGGTTTTTGATACCAAATGATTGAACCTAAAACATCTGCTTGAGAGAACATATATCCCTACTTTCCACCACAACCCTTGATTTCACATCTTTTAAAAGTTGAGAGATTTTGACAATGTCTTACAAAATTTGAACCCCAAATCGCGAATCTCCTTAAATCACCGTTAAACTTCTCAAAACAAAAGAATTATTCGGACGAATATGAAATGATTTGATTAAAAAAAAAGCATGTTTGTAGGCCCCATTAGAAAATAACAAGTCTTGAAGTTCATAACATGTTCATCGGATTATTCCACAAACATGTTAGCTACTATAAAGAAAGAAAAATAGAGGAGAGGATATTAAATGGGAAGGGACCCAATATAGTTTAGATGGAATAAGGTGCCCTAGTAAAGGCCAACAAAAAGTGCAACCAAGTGGGTTCTATTTGTGTACATTTCAACATTGACACTTCTCTTCACTTAAACTTGTTTTTGCATTGACAAGAATTTGAACCACCCAATACACAACCAATCTCTCACTATTCACTCACATGAACACAACGCAAATAGATGCTTTCAATTAGTCTCTTCCTTGTTTGCGTGGCTGTTGTCAAAACCAGACAACCTCTGAATATAATCATATGCACCTGCCTCCTTAATTTCCCTATTCTCCATTTACTTCATTCATTCCCTTATTTGAATTCTGCATTTTTCTATGTGAACAATGGCACATGGCACTGCTATTCAATCATATTCATACTACTGTTATAATTTACTTATTTAATAAAACTGTCAATATATTCGATTGTTCAAATGGAATGAGTATTTATAGAGCTAAAGATTTGACAACTTTGCAAGTTTTGATTTCTTACACGAAATTTCTTCGAGTTAGTTGTCAAGTTTCTAGGAGCAAAATAACAGTTGGGTGAATACAAACTATAAACGAATGTGAGATCTAAACACCTTATAGTTAAAAAAAATCCAATAAAAATCCTTACAATACATTATTCCTTGTGAGATTCACTATTTGGGGGATGGATTATAGAAATTAAATGTAAAAAGAAAATAAAATTGAGTAGTCACATACATTAATCACCCATGAGTGTGAAGATCATAATTCAAAACCAAAAGAATGTGGTATAAATGAAATGAAGGACAAACCAGCTCATCTGGTAGAGATCCCAAACCAGCAATAATGTTCATGTTGATGTTCAAACCAATCATTCTGCTCAGAACACTTCTATGTCTGTGTGGGGAAGATCATATTAATTGATCAACATAAGTCTATACGTACTCAACAGAAACAGATTTTCTTTTTCAATATCAAGCCACAATTATTTAAAAAAAAATGAGAAAAGTTAAGAAGGGTCCAGAAATCTATGCACCTAAATTTTGGGTTATCAAGCACTAACAAAACATGTAAATCTGCATCCTTATTCTAAAAATCTTATTTAGCTTATATTGTTGGCCTTAATTTTTTTTTTTGTTAAATATTTTGTCTTTTACTTGTTTAATTAACTGTTTGTCATTTCCTCATTCTCTTTTATGTTCCTATCTGGGGAATACAGTTTGTAAACAATAATTGAAGCTAATTAATCTTGAACCTTCTACTGAGATCACAACTGGGATTTGGCATGAAATGTACTGTTGATTCCACAATGATCTCTCTAAGACAACTGTGACCTTGTTTAGTTAATTAAGTATCCTATGTAGATTAAACGAGGTGCTTTATGATAATTTATTTAAAAAATAATCAATGAAATGCAGGAAGATTCACATTGAAAAAGTTGATCTCATAGGTAATTGAGAATGTGTCTAACAAAGTATGAACTCAGTTTCCTAGGAAACAAGTCTGAGGATTCCTCTGTATGATTATTAAATTAAACTGATGAATCTGACTTTGTATTTTAGGGAATATGACAGCTATCATGGAAAACATTAGATGGCATATTTTCATAATTAATTATGATTTGGTAATACAGCAAATATAGAGATTGACGCAGCAAGATTGTCAAGCTTTAAACACTATCTTAATTATTATAATAATTCAAGGAACGCATGTGGCATAAAAATATCGCCTTACCACATACACACCATGCAAAGATCGACTTAATTAATTAGTTATAACCAAATTGACATTTGTCCAGCCAAAAAAAAAGGGCATTTGATACAACTTCAAAATACATTTCAACTAAAAATAATTTTGTATTTTGTTGGACCCAGGGAGTCTTGGGGAGATCTGCCTCGTGCGTGGGCATAGTGAAGGAGCACACAAGTGGGTCTGACACCATATATTTACCCAAAACCTTAAGGTAATGAGTTATGGGTCTATGCTACTTATAAGTCCTTCATACACACCACAACTCTATAATGTGGGACAACTACTATTCATACTTGCATCCTAACAATCTCTCCCTCAAGTGTTAATCTCTTCTACATCGAGCTTATATCTGCTCTCCCTGCAATGGAAACCTCTCAGTATTGCAAATTTCTTTTTTTTTTTGGGCCTTTTCAAGTACTAATGTGGAATTTTTAGCCTAAGAGCTCTTTTCATGACTCCACCCATCTACGAACTGGCCCCACTCACACCAGACACTCCACAAGGACTTCAGTAGTCAACACAACTCTTTCACTGTTCTCATATCCGCGCATCACCATGGTGTCACCAAGAGTTTCTCCCATGACTCTCTCCTTCCGTCTATGAGCTTTTTCTGGCCGCTCACACAGTAGATCTGCGCTACACCAGTTAATACAGCTCTTCACCACATTACCGCACTCATACCGGACCACCACTGCATCATACTCGTTATTGCATGTCCCAGCCAAACCGTTGGCTTTGATACCAATTGTTGAATCCGGGGAGTCTTGGAGAGATCTGCCTCGTGCGTGAGCCTAGTGAAGGAGCACACAAGTGGGTCTGACACTACATCTTTACCCAAAACGTTAAGGTAATGAGTTATGGGTCTATGTCACTTATAAGTCCTTCACACACACCAAAACTCTACAATATGGGACAACTACCATTCACACTTGTATCCTAACATATTTGTGTTTATTTATGCGATAATACAACTAATATTATATCATGGTATGTAATCCAAGTTGAAATCATTTTTTTCCTTTAATTAGTCATTTTTTCGGTAAAAATCGAACTTTGTACCCCTTTAATATTAGAGTTCACTACAGAAATAATGAGCTAAAAATTTATTGGTACGTTGAAGTCAAGGTTACTCCTAGTCTCTCACGTTAATTAACACCATAATTATAAATTAATATGATTTACGTGTTATCATATCAGTCCATTATTTTTTCAAGTTTAACAAGATATTTTTGTTTGAATAATAATCTCGACACAATAAAAATGAAATATATAAACAAAAGGCAAATATATTGGCATGATAAGCTCAAAAAGAGAAAGATATGATTTCAAGGAAGTATCAATCAAAGTATAGAACGATGAGAAATATATATATATATATATATATATATATAAAGGAATAAGGAAGAGATGGAAAACAAAGCAGCCAATATTCCCGGTGTTTTGATAGGCCGACAATCGGACAAAATATGTTAGAGAGACAATCTTCTTGTCCAAACATGTATAAACAAAGTTGTATTAGTTGACAATCATGACATCGACTTCATTTAATAATCCAATTAATTTCATTGCCTTATTAGTTAAACTACTTCCATCACACTGCCCTAATTAAATTATAACTAGACCTGGAACTTGCCAAATTACCATATATTAACATAATCACTGTATCAATCAATACCCAAAACAAACTTGATTGAAAAAAATATTGGTTAGGAATCCAAGTTTTTCTTCTTTTGGCCTTGGTTCCATAAAATATGTATGCATAATGCGATGCCTAAACTGTTCGTATTGTTTCTATGTCTGCTTAATTATATTGTGATTAATTTTGTAGTTAGATTCTGTCCCATTTATGCATATCTTTATAGTTAGAATGATCTAAAAGTCTGCAATTTGGTCCCATGATTATGCAATAAGATATGTTGTAGCCCTCTTATCATGCTTTTTATTTTACTGTTTTTAGACTAAATCGAGTTTTGGGTCAACTATTTATTTAGCGGTGTTGAGATAAAACCCTAGGTGTAATTCAATATGCTATATATTCAATTAGTTACATATTTTAACAATATGGATGTGGAAAATTGCTAAGTAATCTCTTATTAAGATTATTACAATCATTAAGTTGTTGATTCTATTAATTAAAAAAAAGGTTGATTCTTAATTAACTGATCTATTAATACTCTAGTCTCCAAAATGATTGTCTATCTCTTACAAATAAAAACCTAGAATCTAAGCATAAAATTTGAAATTTGAAGTTACTATATTAATTAGTTGAATTCTCAAGACCCTCCTCATTGTGGCTAGTATCGATTACATTGTAAGTCATGGAGGGATGTCAATGGAATAATTTTTTTTTTCCATGAAATGTCTAACCTCCAACTTAATAAGTTGACCCTGCATCATTCTGACACTTCACATTGTCGGTTCAATTAGGCTAATCTTGCTAGTGTGCAGCGCGATAAAATAAACTTTGCATTCTCAATATAGTTATTAAAATGAATACGAAAATCTTAGCAAGCTCTCAGATTATCAGTAAAATCTTAGAAAGCTATGAGATAATCCGTATCGGCTACTACGAAGTTCGGAGTCCAAGTGATCAGTATTGTATTTTTCCTTTCGTTGTCACCATAAAATTTGAAAACCTGATGTTCCCACAAAACAGGTCACAATATTGTATCTAATCAACATGCTGTATTTGATCTTATAAATTAGCTTCTTGCAAGATCCTGTCTTACACATTTCCGAGTATAAGATAATCTCCACTAATGTAAAGATCAAATAATCCTACCATGTTTGAAAATCAAGAATCAGAATAAGACTGATTGCAGTAGCATACAGTGCAACTCGATCAATAAATCATCATTAACGAGGACGTGATACGATTTTTATGTCAAACCAAATCTTCCTGCAACTGCAGAAAGAAGTTTTGGTGGAAATGTTTTTTTTAAAAGGAATATTATCAAATTAGATATTATGAATTTTACTGCACGTTTTGAATCTAAACATATGGAGTCCCAATGTGAATTAGAATTCAAATTCCAAACATCTTGATCCAACGCTGACAACGTATGGCAGTTAAATTCTAGCATCTACCGACTAACTCATGAAGTCAATCTAATAAAAGTCTTACACGATATGATTAATGTCAATTTTATTTTTGTTTTATTTATATTAAGTAATTATGTTTATGAAGTATATAACATGACCCAAATACGATAGAAGTAACATTAATTACCACCGCAAGTGGTGGTCAAATAGTTAAGGCACTACTTGAATCTCATGGTGACCTAAGTTTAAGCTCGAGAGGGGGCTTTTTGAGAGGCATTTATGCCTCATTTTAAGAACGGACTTCGAGGTACTTGGTTCATCCATTCCACTTTGTCCTAACGGCTGATACTATAATGACGAGACTTATTTTTCACCAAGTTCAGTTATGACTCTTCGAATATTTCGTAGCGAAAAGAAGGCTCACAAAGTCATGACAAGTGAGAATAAACTACCAATAGTCATCACTTTTCGTCCTTTTCATTACAAAAAGAAAAAAGAAAGGAAAGATTTGAAGATGATGCTAGAATTGTCAAGTGAAAATAATGTAGAAATGGGCTCAATTTTTTCGAATCTTATGGCTGAGTTCCAATGTCAATTTTGTTTTCTTATTGTAACCAGACAGTCGTATAAAGTGGCAATGCAGTTTCCAGGGTCCATAATGGCCCAATCGACGTAGAAGTCGCTCTCAAACACCACTCCCCAAGTCCATGTTGACAACACGAATTCTCCGAAGAGAGGAAGTCCTAATTTTCTTCATGGGGCCTCGATCTGATAATGCACCCTATAGCCTATACATTAAAAAGACTGCAATCAAAGAGTATTTTCATTGATGATGACTATATCAAGTTCTTGGGAATGACGTTTGTCACTTTGTGTCACGAATTACAACTTTTTCATGGCCATAGCGATATTTACTCCATTACGGGTCCAGTTTCCAAGCTGCTATAGCAGTTCTTCTGAATATGATGACTTCATATTCTAGCAGACTAGAAATGTATCACAGAGACCACCAGGAGTTCTGTTATTTCATCATCTGTGGAAACTATAAAGTCTAATTACCACAACATATCTCTTTGAATTTTACCATAACGAATCAACAAATTATCTCTAAGGAAATATTTAGATGGCAATCTGGTTAAGCACTTGAGCTAAATACAATCAAATTCAAGATGGAACATAAAACCTATTCCACCTAGCCAATGTTCTGTACTCGCCCCCCTGTACCGATTCATGCCTCTGCAACTCAGGAAAGCAAATCAATGGACCAACAATAATAATACTGCGGAAAGTTCCATCTTGAATGAATATGTACATTTGCTTTCACGATATGAATATGAAAGAAACTTATGAAAAAAAAAATACTGCTATATTAGTGAGTGTACAGAGTGCAATTGTACAGATCAACGCCTAATGTAAGGAATACAGATAGAAAAGAAAATAAAGGAAAGGAAAATTGATTGATGAACTATGTGACTACCTAAAACTCGTTTATGATCTCCACATCTCCATTGGGTAATGAACTTTGTGCTTCAGACATCCAAAGGAGCATACATCTAATGTCTATACATACGTACTCTTGTTCCTCATAAATGCGGGAATCCAACTCATGCTCCATTCACAGATCAACTAAAACAACAAGCATGTGCTGAAACGTCAATCTAACAAATGAATGCCAGATATACCAGAATTGCGACATTAACCCGCCAACGAACATAATTTTTCATGAAGCACTCATAAGTAATCAACTCTCCAGATTTGGTTGTTTCAAACAATTGCCTAATAGTAAGTAATTCCTATTTCCTGTTGGACGACTAAAACCAGCAACTCAGCTAACTGCTAATTTCAGTCACTACAAACTGTTTGCAGACAAGCAATACTTCAAAGGCAGTGGCTTTAAAATCTAAACTGCTAACTGGCATTCCCTACTGCTATACCCAAGTCTAGAACAAAGGTAAGTAAACACCAATGCTCCAAGTGCAGGTTAAAACCAATTCACAAACAATTACCATGGAAAGGCCAGACTCAAAAAGCGTCTATCATTCAGAAATGCAGTAAATTGAGTAAAT
>CAODLS011133344.1:0-10213 GCA_948243855.1 Flueggea neowawraea
TTGGATTCACTTTTAAAATCCACATGACTTAGGAAAATCCATATTGGTCATCTCAATTATCAAGGCAAACTCAATAATCGGACAATATATTCAACATATAAAATATTGCATAAAATTAAAGCAAATTAACACAATAATAAGAAAAAACAATAAATAGAATAACCATCATTTATTAAACCAACATGTAATCCAAACAATCTATCTCAATGTTAATATATATACATTAACATTGGATAATATTAATACACAAATAATGCTAATATCCCCAAAGAATAATACTACACAAATATAGTATCAAACACATGCCAATTGGATACACGATGGACTGTTTTTCAAAGTGTTAAAATAGAATTCATAAGTAGTTGTGCCAATTTATCAAAAATTCTATAAATCATACAACCTTAAAGTGGATCTTCCACTTCTCACAATTTCTCTTTTTGCGATCATGGTGATATTAGACATACCAATTTCAAAACGTTATTAACTCACTAGAATCTCTAAGTGTCTTTCCTCAACACTTAGGAAATCACGTTTCCATAAAATTCTAGTATAGACCAATAGTTTAACCAATACCAGTGATGAATATCATAATCTTTTATGAAGTAAATGAACCTTCATCACCGTTGTGCACTTAATGCACAATCAAATCTTTTTTACGACCACCACCGTCCCAAAATACTCTCTTTTGGGAGTCGTGCAAATTCTTCTTTAATTTGTATTATGTTCAATGCAACGTGGTTTTACCTTATTTGTATATTTGTAATAAATTACAAATAAAATGGGTATATACATACTTGCGTATTCTTCAAATAATTAAAATTTAATTTCAATTATCAAAATGAGAACCACATTTGCACATTTTAAAACTAATTATTTTGAAAACTAATTTCTAAAATGATTCTTAGCAGAAAAATGCAATTTTTCACAATTTTTGAGCACTATTTAAACACCAATAAATTGAAAAAAAATAGTTCAAGAACTCAAAAAATTATGAAAAATATACCAAAAATTTCAGAAAAATCCAAAAATAATTCTGCCGAAAAACACTAAAAATGGTGGTCGGTAAACGTGTCACGCACCCCAAGGCGCCGCCTAGTTCACTCTCACACGCTTTCACGTGCTACACGCCCGGCTGCACAGTGCAGCCACATGTCGCAGTCGCGTGGTGACACATGTCGATAAGACACGTGTCGGAATATGAATCGGCCACATGTCGCTTTCTTAATGGTCTAAGTCGACAGATACGCACGCCAAGTGTCAAGATGACGTGTCTGATACGTGGAAACTATGCCACATGTCACCATATCAACGGTTAAAGGTGACGACATGTCGGGCGAGTCAGCATACCACGTGTTGCATCCAGGTGACACCACATGTCACATGCGGACTATAACACGTGTTTACATCATATACTGCCACGTTTTGACGCCATATACGTCCACGTGTCGATGTTGCGGGAGGCAACGTGTCGCAACTGCACAAAGCCATATGTCAAAATATAATTCGTCCACGTTTTACGCAGTCAACTTTGACTGTGTGCCACGTGGAAAAATATGATTGATCCGTGTCTTTTTCAGATCCTTCTTGATCCTTCTACCGTTGCCATGTGTCTCGATCCGAGTGATCCGCGTGCAACCAATAGAAACGTGTCATGTCATGATTTCATATCAGATGAACAAATTAATCTGTGTTGCCTCACTCAATATTTTTCAATCGAATTTTCGTCGATTTGATGACCTTCCCGATGGAATTTCGCCACGAAATTTCGGTAGGTAACGTTTTTGAGGTCGCTGATCTCAAATCTTTTGTCAGAATTTCAAAATTCTAACTTTCAGAATTCAACTCCGGGCGGACTCGAACCAAAAGCGACATTCAAGACCGAAAGTCGAATACCAAAAAATCACAGTAGGAATCTTAGACAGAGACCAACAATATTTTCAAAACATAATCGAAAAACCAATGTTGGCTCTGATATCAATGAAGAAATCCTATACCGGTTTAACTAATAAACAGTATAATAAATATGTTCGACTTACTAATCTTGATTCCAGTGGAATCTAGCAGCGGAGCATGACCAGTTCTATGTTGTTCTTGCGAGCAAACCACAGTTGAAATGTCAATGGGAATGACCGACTTTTTCGCAGTTTAGATGCCACAAGCGATTTGTGCAGGACTCGGGACAGGAGGTCAAACCTCTCTCTCTCTCAGTTGAGACCTCTCTCTCTCTCTCTCTCTCTTTTTGTGTGTTGTCAGAGTTGTCAAGGAAAGGAAGGAGCAAAGCTCCTTATATAGGCCTCAAATGGGCTCGTGGGCTTTACGAGCTCATTTTCATTTCTTACTCAATTGGACTTGTCAATTGACATCGGTTTACGTCCCGGTTTATACATTGACTAACCAAGTTTGATTATCCTCAATTGGACTTTCCAATTGGTCTCGATCCACGATCTCGGTTCATAACTCGACCGACCAAGTTCAGTTCATCTGTCATGAACGAATCGCATTTTTCAACAAAAAAAATTTAGGCAAACTTACTCAGTGAAAATATCCAGCGTTCAAGGAATATATAAAAGTTGGTGAAAGCTTTTCTACCACCTCGAATTTCCTAGAAAGTTCTCTTTCTCAATCCTCAATTCTCCAAGAAAATTGAAGAACTTCATCCTATACTCTCCAAGTTGTCCAATTTAGAAAAGAACTAGTTGGAAGGCCCGCGCCACACGCGGGTAATTATAAACAGTATAACTTATTTTATTGTACAATTTATGTATGTGCCGTGTGCGTATGCTATTTATCCAATAATTTGGCAATACTAAGCATTGGGCCAATTGTGTGGTCTTAATTTGTTTTGGAAAGTGTGCAGAAGTTATTTCTATTTAAAATGTTAAGAGAGGATTCCAGAAGAAGTAGAAAATGAAGCATAAAGATGAGCAAAATCACACGTAAATTTCATGTTTTAAATGATAGAAAATCCAGTTGAGTTGCTGCACAGAGTATAAATATAAGTTTGATTGTTTAAATCTTCAGTCTTCACCTTCGCTGGAGACACATCCCTTGTAAACCCTGGACTTATTGTTCGTAGCAGCATTGGCATTGTCGTGCGGATCATCTTCAAGGTCGGTAAGGGTGTTCACTGGACTGTTGGTTGAGTCGGCATGATTTACGCCAGTGTCCGTAATTGACTGCAATTGTTGCGGGAATGATAAGAAGTTTTGTTGTTATTGTAGTCTTCATTGTAGGATTAGTAACGTGGGCATGTTACCTGAACTTTTTGAGACTTTTTGTCATGTAGTGAATGAGTTTTTGCAGCCGACTTTCTGTTCTTGGCGACTTGAGTGGCTTCGCTTGTTCTGTGGTATGCTTTATTGTTGGGGAATTTTGACGTTGTTTTTTGTTTTCCTGCAGAAAAAATGAATTGCATTTATTTGGACTTTATTTTTTGATTGGTTGGGGGGTTGAAAATTAGTTGGAGCATAATGTAAAAGAGTTTTGTGAGACGGACTACCTGATATGTCAAATGTTGGGTTTGCCTCCGCTTGACTCAATTGTGGTCCTGTTGTGTTTCGCACCTTCCTGAAATTTTAAGAGTGTTACAGTTAAATGAAGTGTTAGAACGAAGTGTTTCAATTATTGTTTTTTTTTTTGTAGAGTTAAGGATTTGAAACCGAAGCAGTTGGTGCTTCTGCGGATGTCGTATTTTTGTTGTTGTCCTCAGTTGGAAACGTCTTTGTTACTGTATAGTTGTCCCACCCTAGTTTCAAATTGTGATCAGTGAGCTTGATTTCAAATATCATTTCTTGGTCACATATCTTCTGCATGCTTGCCGGCACTTGTTTTGAATCTCCGTCTTGCATTGTAAGTAATTGAGATGCACAGAGACCTGTAATTTTTTCGACTTCACGGTCTAATAGGACGAATTTTGCATGGCCTGTTGAATCGACAACATTATGTGCACTTTGAACCTGTACATGTCATTGTTAGGTAAGATTTGTTAGCTTGGTGGAGTGTTTTTGCAACTTGATGTAAAATATGTGAGTTGTGTTGATTACTTTGCAATTGGGTATTCTGACACGGCATCACATTTTGAGCAGATGAATTTGTTGTCGCTCTTTGTAAGCTTAGAAGAACATTCTTTGCAGCCAAGGTAGCACCACCAAAAGTGTCATCAATATTCGTGATTCTGGCCGCAACGGTGAGTGTGACATTTTGCTGTTTTTAGAGCAAGTGTTAATAATAATATATGGTTAGTGGTACACTTATAATATTGAAAATTATTGGAACAAAGCGTTCATACCTGGGTTGTTTGAGAGGTCATTTGTTGTATATTTGATATGTTAATCCTGTTAGAGTTTTTCCTGATGCGATTTGCGTCTTCTGTATTGGCTGGAGCTTGAGTCTCTTCGATTGATGATGAGTTACCAATGTTTCTGAAGATTTTGTAACGCATTAATTGATACACTGTTGTGATCTGAGTGGTCGTGACATGAAGAACTTTGTTGTTTTTCCAATACCTTTTTAATAGTTGGTTGCACTCTGGAATGTCTAAATTCCAGTACACCCTTGTTGCACTTGTTGAAGAAAGATTGAAAACACCTGTACGACGAGTCGTATGTGTAAAATTTGGACTGTTGTATAGTCAATTCTATTTACTGGGGTTTTTTTTGGAAGGTGAAAATATTTAGTAGTTTTTTAGTTGACAATGTGATTATAATTTAGAAGCTCATATTACCAATATAAGTATTAATAATTGCGACCATATGTCCAAGAAATGAGAATCTCAAAGAGAAAGATATTATTAATACCCACGTTAATCTCAAAGAGAATGAATAAGGCACAAAAATATAATTATGTTCTATTATTGTAATAGCGATCATTAATGCAGACAATGAAAATTTGAAAGAGAATAATATTTTTAATAGGCACAGTATTTCTGCTGAATTACTTTCAATTTAAAATAGAGTTTTTGGTTATCTTTTAATTCGTTCATAACTGGGTTGGAATAACTGCAATTTTATTCACATCTCTTGATTTCATGTAAAACTCTTCACGCCTTGCAGGAAGTTTTGAAATTTTCCCCTTGTTTTTAAGATGGATAAAGGTTTGCTCAGTAACAGAATTATGGGAATTTGTTAAAGGGCTTTAATTTTAGTAACGGAAGATAGGAAGTGCAATAACATTGGCAATATTAATAGAGCGGGTGTTTGGTGGAGGAGAGGGAGCAAAATTGCAGTAGAAAATCGATTGTTCACTGAATTGAAGGACAAAGTTTAAGTTAAGGAAAATGATTTCCCCATACTGTGTCAGTAAGCTTCAAGAATTTCTTTATAAACAATGTTTCTCATCTTGTCAGTGGTTTGAGCTTCATCATCAAGGGCCAAAATTTTTAGACCTTGCCTACCTGTGACTCGAGACAAAGCGACATAAAACTGACCATGACTGAATACTTGTTTTGATAACAGAAGGGCAACATGTTTTAAAGATTGACCTGGGCTCTTATTTATTGTCATTGCAAAGGAAACGGCAACTGGAAATTGTTTTCTTCTCAATGTGAAAGGCCATTTCGCATCAGTCGGTGTCATAACTATGCCAGGGATAAGAACTTTGCCGCCGACATTAGATCCTGTGATTATTTCTGCCTCAATGAACCATTTTCCGAGTTGTCTAACGACCAGTCGAGTTCCGTTGCACAATCCAGCTGTTTGGTCTAGGTTTCTCAACAGCATAATGGCAAGTCCTATTTTCAAATTTAATTTGAGGCTGGGGAAGCCTGGGAATTTCAAACTATTGAGGAATTCTGTGGGATACAGCAATTCATCGTCAGTATTTGAGTCTACTTTTGAGACTGTATCAGATGATAAATGACAAACATTTTCCCTGGAAGTAGTGACAAAATGTGATCATTTATAGTTTCCACAATCATTTGTTGGCGTCAACACAGCTCTTTCTTCTAAGTACTTGGGGTCTGGGTATTTTTGCAACAAAAATGGGCATGCGGAATTGGTGACTGTTTGGATTGGATCCTCGCCTCTTTGAACTTTCAAGTCTGCAGGTATTTGGACCCATGATTGGCCGTCATCGTCGCAATCATAACCGTCACCAACGTCTAATATCCAGTTTGCAAAAGCAGATAGTCCCGCCTAAAACAATTGTAATTCGACCAAAGGGTTTATCTTCTGCTCCGGGGTTGCTGTTTTTCAAAATGTCTCTCAAAGTTCTATCGACAGCCTCAAAACAATATAGGCTAGCCATGGGGGCTTCATCCCAAATTATCAAACTTGTTTGTTTAATCAATTCAGCCAAAGGACTATTTTTTTTAATACCGCAAGTGTCATATTTGTGGGATTCAGAGGGATATGGAATCTTGAATGAGCTGTTCTTCCACCAGGAAGAAGGGTGGCTGCTATTCCTGAAGTCGCGACTGCGAGAGCTATAGCACCTGCAGACCTTACCTTTGTCAGAATGGTTGTCCACAAAAAGGTTTTACCTGTTCCACCGTTTCCGCTTACAAAAAATAGTTTGCCTTCTTTTTGGTCAACTGATTGAATTACTTTTCCATACACGGTTCGTTGAGCAAGGTTCAACTTAGGACAAGGCTCCAACAATTGTCGTTGCAAATCCTCATTGTTGTAGTTCAACTCTTCAGTTATCAGCCTATTAGCCATCTGACTTAATAACCTTGTATCAGGCAATGGCATGCCGATGGTGTCACCCAATGTTTTGCCATATCTCTTCAGAAGCTTCTCAAGCTCAAAAAGAGTGTGATTTTGTAATTAATGATCTGTTAGTTACAGTTGTTCATAATTGAGAATTTTCCTTTGGGTATAAAGAATATCATCAGCAAGGAGTCTCCAATTGTTTTCCCATAGTTGAGCAGGTTTGGATGGCTCCGAATGCATGACAATAGTGGCAAACAATTGCCTTAATTGACTTCCAGATGCCCAGATTGCAGCCTCATTCAGACATTCGGTCCATTCTTTGTCGTCGTCAAGAAGTCCTAACGCAAAGCAAGCATCTTTGTAAGTCTGGTAAGTATGACCATTAACTGTCCTTGTATCTGCAAAAGAACAACAACCTTGGACAACATTTAGCAACATACTTAAGTAATATTTTTCACCAGCTGAAGGATGACAAAAGAATATTCTTCCAATAAACCTCTTTGATTTTCTTTTCTTCCAGATTTGGTTTTCCGAGTCCCAAACCCATTTTGTCGGGAACTGTGCGTAAGTCAAATTTCTTGCCTCAGGATAGGTTAGATTGGTTTTCATCCATTCAGTGAACATTGTGAACTTGATACCTAGCCTATGAACGACAGTACTGACCTTCTTCGCATCACGGAAGTAAACAACCTGCTCATTCTCAAGGTGAAAAGATAGTCGCTGGACAGCTGGTTCACGGTGAAACATGTTGAACCCGAAGATCCTTCACCATGCTTCTCCGGCCGATACGTAACGGCAATCAAAATAAACTTTAATTTCATCAACTTTATTCTTTTGTTTCTTTCCTTCTTCTGTTTTACCTTCCTCGCCAGTAAGTACCACATAAACCTTGTCAGAAAATTTGTTCACATATTTGAACAAATATTTTATCCCTCTTGACTTGTTGCATATCTCCACATTTATGTGGGCATCATATTTGACGATTAACAACCTGTTGTATGGAACGACATAACGGTTTTCTAGATCAACCTTTTTTTTCCTTACAGTTCTTTTATTGTTGGGACGCTTGTATACTGGAAACCCATTATCATCAATTGCAGTAATCTTGCAGAACTTCTTAGGAAAGTGTTTTGTGCACTTGTCTCTATCCATACATGGCGACTTCTTATCAAACAGCCCACATGGTCCGTGCATCTTGCAGAACCTTCGGGATCTAACTCTTTATCTGGAATTTCAGCAGACACAATAGATTCAATTTCATCCGGAGTTAGCAATCTATCTTTTGGGAGTTGGAACAGCAGAATATGTGCATGTGGTAGGCCCCTCTTTTGGAATTCTACCGTATATACAACTGGGAATTTGATAGCAAATAGCGACATGTTAGGACTACATAAGCAGTTAAGCAATAACTGTGTATAAAAGATTTAAGGTGAATTTCATGGAGGTTTGGAAATTATGGCTGATGAAATTGAAAAATTAGCATCATTAATGACACTGTGACTATTATAAACCCAGATTTTATTAATTTCATAGCAGAAATTAACAGGAAAATAGATCTGTTAATCAGGAGGCTACAACTCCGTTGCTAGGTATCCCATCAACATCCTAAAGACATAAATATGCATTTCATAAAATAATGTTTCTATACTGAACTGAAAAATCAACATATACGCAAATCAAAGATTTTAAAATTTTGGTTTGAAAATAAAACATTCTTCTTACAACAAAAACAGAATGTCGAACAACATATGAATTTAAAACTGCAAACGAAATTTCTGTGAGGAGTAATTGTCACAACATTTAACTAAAAATGCATATTATTTAAGAGAAACCAAATCATGACATTCATAAGAAATATGGCTAAGGCTTCTAGAAATTATTTAACATGTAGTGTGGTCACAATTTTAGCGAAAGCAACATAAATCCTAAAAAAAATAATTGGACACTTTGATGTGCACAGTCTGAAGCAACAAATTGAACACCAATGCAGAACGCAATTAATCGACTAACCGACTCGAGATTTCAGAGCACGGTTTGATTTTAAAAGAGTGTAATATTCCATGCAATACTATTCAGGTTCGTCTCCATACAACTAAATTTACCCTTTTCTCTATAGAAGTAACAATTATTTCTAATATTATCATGACCACAAAAGCAAAATCTAACCGAAGAAATCTGAAATCTTTAATTCAACTTATTAAACCTTATATTCATCGATCATGTTTGGTTTTTTCTTATTGCATAAATTTCACTTGTCGAAGAAAAGAGGGAATTCAAATTAAATATTGTACTTAATGATATGATTTAAAACTCAGAATCATAGATGTATCATAATTGAACAACTGACCTGCTTGCACCCTCCCAAAAATCTGTCGGTGCTTCAAGTCATACAGCAGTTCATTTAGCTTTACCTGGAACACTCTGTTGACAATATCTAAACGATCTTCTGTTCGTTGGTTAGGAATATCTTCAATGAAGTATTCGACTTCAGGCCACTTAGGGTTTGATGTAAACGTGATGAAGAGGTCCGGATTACCAGCCCATCTAATTATTGCCATGGCATCTTGGTAGCTTTGGACTCTGTATCTAGGGCCTCCAGTGTGGCTTGATGGCAGAATCGTAGCAACTTTACTAACTTCATCAGTCATAATGTCGCCCTGTTTATAAGCATCTTTCACGCATTTATACAAATCACATCTTATTTTAGTTTGGTTGAGCTTGAAAAACCTAAGGCGATCTTGGTCAACACATGTGTAAGCATCAACCATAAATTGTTGGAAAAGTCTGCCTGACCTAAGCAACAATTCAGATTCATCTTTTCGCTGTTGCAAACGAAATGAATAATACTCCCTCATTGAGACTGTTTCTCTCTTGTATTGTTTTCCACTTGTCGGATCTCTGAGGAATGCCCAATCTGAAGCCATTTTCTCCATAAGGAAATAATAGCGGATATTGCATTGCCATGAAACTGGGATGCAATTCATTGATTCTCTTCAAACCCAGAGCTTTGTGTTCGACCAAAACATCTCTATGAACAAAATCTGAATCATTATCCCCAACAATCAAAGCAGCAACCTCAGAGGAAGTTGGCATATTGTACTCTCTTCCATCTTTCTCTCGTGTGCTGATTAAACACAACTTGACCTCTGCGAAATCGTCATCTTTGAACCTATCACGAGCCATCCTAAAAGACTTGACCAACACATTGTGCTCGTCAAGCATTTCTACCAGCTGTTCGACGATGGAGCTGTCAACTTCTCTCTTTGAACTACACTTGTGCAAGAAGTGGACTCTATTTTCCACCTCATTATCAGTGTCAAAGATGTATAACTGAGCAAATTTTGGTCTTTCTCCATCAACTGGAGCAATGATCCAATCCTATGATGATTTTGGCCATTGAGGCGGAATGCGTAAGGTCCCCGAGTTCCATTTATGCTATTATCAACTCGGCCTCCCATCGAAGTGAATGCAAATAGTGAGTTGTAAACGCGAATTAACTCCCTGAAATTTACTCCATCACCGTTGTTATTATAATCAAGTAATTCAGTCAGTAGAGAAGGAGG
>CAODLS011133347.1:0-14816 GCA_948243855.1 Flueggea neowawraea
TTGAGTGTGTGCCACCTATTTTTAACGGTATTCCCATAACGTTGCTCGTTTGCCTCCATCCCGTGGTTGAAGCGTACAACCACCTGCTTCCAAAAAGAGTTGGCGTTTTGTTCGTTGGACATTATGAGGTCTTCGGAAATAGCGATCCAACACTTAGCAAACTTGACGTCGTGTGGAGGGATCCACCTTTTGTACTTGACACCGATGTCAGAACCGAGATTGCTTAGACTAATAGTGGGCTCCAGAGTTCATTTAAGGAGTAGGAGAATCCCCTTGAGAACTCATTGTCGAACACCTATCCAACAAGGGGATGTAAGGATTATTTTGTAAAAACAGATTAGTTTATGAAAAATAATTGGACGTAAAATTTTAAAAATTACCAAAATTGAAAAGTGTGAATTGATATGGAAATAAAAAAAAATAAAGCGTTGGGATTGAATTGATAATTTATGAAAGAGGAAAAATTTGATCGATTATTTTGAGAATATCGGTAGTTGACAAAATTTAATAGGTTATTTTGTTGGGAAGATTGAGTATTTTAATTGTTGTGATCCATAATTTTAGGAAAAAAAATTAGAGTGGAATTAATTTGAGATTATGAAGAAAAATTTTAATATTAGAGAGAGTTTGAATAGAAAAATGGGTGTTTAAAGTGAATAAATGATAGAAAAAATGCGTTTAAGAGGGTATTTATAAGGAAATAGTAAAACTAGCTTTTAAGGACCAAAAAAATAGTTTTTTAGTAGTCAGCTATACTCAAACAGTAATATTACCGTTAGAGTAAATCTGACCGTTGGATAAAAAAAAAGATTATAAGTGTCAGACGTAGGGCCAGTGAGTCATACGCTTGATACATGTAGTTCGTCCTCCCGCAGAAGGACGGGCTACCGTTTCCCCTTACACCGGGCTACGAACGTTAACCCTGTTCGTAGCCCGATTACAACCCCCCTTATGGTTACAGTGGGAGGGATGTGGACACATCGAATCGATGGCTCTATGCTCCATTTCACTCATCACTTCTATCTTCCCTTTCCCTATTTTTTTTTCTTGTTTGACAATATCTTGTTGATTTGCTCTTTCTTTTTTCTTTTTTTCATTGAAGAACCTATAAATATTTTCTTTTTGAACGATTTATAATTTATAAATATTTTTTTATCACTCTGCTTTTTCTTTTTGTAATTAAGAAATTATTAGTTTAAGTTACAATTATAACCTAATTTTTTTAGCAGAAAAGAGAGTCGAGGGCTATCGATAATGGCGTACTCCTGTTGAGCGTGACCATACAGACAAATATTCTTCGCCGTAGAATGTTGTTTTATTCGGTGGTGACCGAAAGAGACTCACCACGACATTCGCTAAGAACTGACGTTAGCCTATTAGCACAAAAATATCTGAGAGCAACCAGAGAGACAATTATAACGTAATTAAAATATGTATTTATTTGAGACAAATTTTATAAAAATAAATTAAAAAAATTAAATTATATAATAAAAAATAAAAAAAATATACGTCTTTTTGTGAATAAATTGTAGAGACAAGTTTTGGTAAATTAAAAATGTACGCGAAACAAACACAGCCGTAGATCAGACAACCATCGTGGTGGTAGGCGATTGAAAGAGAGTAGTTTCTGATGAATTTATCTCACATACAATGAATTTGGTCACGCTCGATTGGATCTGCCACTTGGCTCGTCGGTAGTGTTATGTGATGAGGTGTGATTCCCACTGCATTCAACTAAAACTAGCATTACGCCTGCACTTTGCACAAATTTAATTGGAAAAACAATATATTTATACTAAAAATTAATTTTATTTTTTAAAAATAATATTTAAGTTTAAAAATATTGAGAATGTCACCTTATATTTACCACATATCAAAAATATTATTTTTTATAAACACGAGAGTTATTGCCCTTTTTTTATTTAAATTTACTTTTTTTGCAATAAATTGACTTTTTTTGGAAAAAAATTATTTTTAATTCAGATTATATTTTTTGGTTCACAATGGTTTACAATAGAATACAGAGTTCATATATTTTGAAAAAGTGTAAATGATTTTTTAATTATTTTTTTAGAAATTTTAAACAAATTTTTTCTTCAAAAAATATTTTTTTCAGATCGATTTTGACGTTCACAATGGTTCACAAAATATTGTATATTATTGTGAACCATTTTAAATGGTTCATAACTATTTACAATGGTTCACAATATGGTACATAATTCATATTTTTTTAAAAATATAAATAATTTTTTTATTATTTTTTAATAATTTTAAATGATTTTTTTCTTCAAATTTTTTTTTCACAGTCAATTTTGACGTTTACAATGGTTCACAAAAATAGTGTACATTATATTGTACACTATTGTGAACCATTTTAAATGCTTCAACAGTTCATACTTTTTAATTCTAAATATTTTTTTTTAATTTTGGTGTTCACAATGGTTCACAAAATAGTGTACATTATTGTGCACCATCATGAACGATTTTAAACGGTTCACAATGGTTCCTAACAGTAAAAACACTCAAAAAATAATTAAAAAACTGAAAAATCCTAAAAGGAGGGGCATTTTCGTAAATAAATTAAAATGGCAGCTGCTAGGGTTTTTGCAACCCTAGCGTAACCACCAAATAGTAGCCACCATCCGCCTCTCTCGTCCCCGCCAATAGTCATCCCTCCCGTTCGAGCCACCATGAAGCGCCGCCCGTTGCGATGAGACTATTGGTGAGGGGAGAAGAGCAAATCGCGCCGACGACGAAATGATGAGCGTCGACAAAGAGGAGGACGAGCGACGAAGAACAAGCGGACGAGAGTCAACGGAGAACAACCGGTAACGACAACGGAAGATAATGGAGAGGACGGCGAAGGAAGGAAATGAGAGAGAGGAACAATGCTAGGGTTTGGGAGGAGGAGACAGAGAGAGGGAAGGGAGAGGAGAGAGAAAAAAAATAAAAAAAATAAATGATAAATTAAAAATTTATATGAAATTAATATGATATTTTTTAAATTTACTTTCAAACAAGTCGTTATTTTAAAAATCAAACATAAAAAATTGTATTTTTGTAGAACAGAAATATAGAGTGTCATTTTTAAAAAGAGAAGCAACAAAAATGTATACAGTGTAATTAGCATAATTTAATTTTTAAATTAACAGAAAAATTCTCGGTCTAATTTAGTGGGTTAACCAACACTTTCAAAGGTTAAGAATTGCCTTCATCCTTTTTTCCCTCTGAGATCAAATTAGAATTTACAGTTAATAAAGATAAATTAGGACAAGATCATGGCTCTAGAGCAATGCCGACAATATCAAAGAATGAAATAAAAAATAATTATCCATAAAAGTTTAGTCATCTATATACACATATGACCATACACCCGCTGGCTTATTTGTCATGATGCTTTTTTTATTTATTTAATAAATTATTTTAATTATAATGAGAAAATCTTCTTTGAATTCATGGTTTGTATTTCTCAAAGGCATTTCAACAAACATTTCATTTTTATGGTTTTTAATTTAACATACCCATAACACAATCTGGACTTGTTTGGTAACTAGTAGGATAAAGGAGATATTGTAGATTTTATAATAATTGGTGATGGATGAATTGTAAAAAAAGTAAAGAGATTAATACGATTTTTAACAAAGTTATACAAAAACTACAATATATACTATATACTATTCATGTCCAAACAAACCCAGAAAAAGATAAGAGAACTCAATCGCTAATCTTGTTTTTTGAACCAGCTCAAACAGTCAACCAAAAGAAATAAATCCAAAACAAAAATCCCCACATATAGCATCTACATTCATAATTATAAAAAAAAAACACATTCATAAAACAACAAATGTACATCTTTGCAAATTTCAATAAACATTTAACACTTCAGATCTCATAATCCATGCTCTTGTCTTCATATCTCATGCAAAAGTAAATAATTTTAGTGAGACTCAGAGAGCAATGGAATAGAAGAAGAAATTCAATTTTTTTATTGTCAGAGCGAAAAAAACAGAGGAAGAGAGGCGGTCCGTCGCATGGGAAAATGAAGGATTTGGTGTAGAGAAGATTGAGAAAAACAGTGGTGTTGGCGAAAATTGAAGGTGCCTATGGGAGAGTGAAGGGTAAGAGTATGAAGGGAGCAATGCGTTTGTCAAATGTTTGAAATGAATGATTACAGGTTAGGAGGAGAGCAAAATTTTTTATATCATTATATGGATGGATGGGAGAGAAGAATTGAAGAGGCAGAGATAGACACAATAATAGGCATTAAAAAGCATTCAAAGAAGAAAGAGCAGCTAAGAGATGCGTGAGATAAAAAAGAATGAAGCACGTTACACCAGAAGTATTTTATATGTTACATTAAAGGTTAGCAATTGTTTATTCACATAAAGAAACCATTAGAAAACCACCTATAATTTTTTTTTAATAAGGGGAGACGGGGTGGATACCTCCTTGTTGAGTATGACTATGCAAATAATTACTCTCCGCCGTGAAATGTCGTTTGCTCGGCGGTAACCGAGATTTACTCACTACGACACCTGCTGGGAGCCCGCGGAGGGATACACCCAATGAGATATTCGAAGGCACCCAAGGAGACAGTAGTGGATCTCGAACCTGGGTCTATCACGGAACACTGCTTATTTTTTCGCTGGACCACCTCCCAGGAGGTCACCTATAATTTTTTTATCATTGGAATGTCATGTGTCAATCTACTAAGCTATTTACTTGTCCTAAGTGTGAAAAAACTCACTAGATTTAAATATATATTGATTAAAATGTCACTTGTCAATCTATTAAATTATCTACTTGTCGTAAGCATGAAAAAACTCTCCAACTTTATATATATTTAGATTCTTTCCCACTCCTACTGTTGGTTGTCTCCCCATCTCATCCTTTTTATTGGCAAAATCCATAATCAAACATCTTTTTAAAAATTTTAGTTGTAATAAAAGGTTTAAAATTTTATTGTATTTAGGACTTATTTAACAAAGACATAAAAAATATCATATAAAAAATAGAAGATTTTTAAATAATAAAAAAAGAGGTAAACAAATATATATGTTAAAAATATACTAAATACAACAGTTATTTAACAAGTCATCATAATTTTAATGATAATGACATGCATTTTTAATATTCTATTTTCTCTAAATGCCTACGCCTCACATGTGTTTTATAGTTCGATTTACGCAATTAACAAACGTTTACTTCGAGACGAGTTGAGATTAGTCGACGTGGAATTTTATATTCTCTTACCTTGAACGTACGATCTTCTAAGTCCTTCAAACGGTGCTCATTGCCATATGAATTTGTTTTTGGTTATTTTCAACACTCTTTTAACAAACAAGGTCACTCGTAGTCATGACTATCAACCATGGCAAAATCATTTTTAAAAATATAAATAGTAATCTCATAGGCTAAATACCAAATCATTTTTTTAATTACAATTTTACATTTTAGGCTGGTTTTGATTGTAAGAAACTCTCAAACCTCGTGATCTTAAAGTGTCATGATTTTACATTTTTTTTTGGACGAGCCTTCAATTCTGGTAGGAAGAGGCTTTAACTTCTTGTGTACGGCAGAACTCAAACTCAGGATGTCACACATCTATCGGAGAGCCCAACTAGTTGCTCTAAGCAGCTGCCGTCATGGTTTTACATTTATAATGCTCCTGATAAGTCCTAAATTAGTGTATGTCCACAAAAGAAGGAAAAACTTATGACTGCATTGTCTCGGAATTTAAAGAAAGATATGGATCAGGCAGAACGCTGACAGTCCCTCTTGCTAGCCCCAATCTCGCCGCTTCATAGATCCTTCCCTAGACCCTCACTTGTTGTCTCTCCAAATTCAATCTCCAAATTAATTCAATGACTGATAATGTGTATGCATATAGGCTTGTTTCCGTATCCATTTTTTCATTACTCATATACGGGCGTGACAAATCTTATTTTAATTTTGTATTCAATGGTATATTTCGATTCTGGATATAGGATCCTTTTGTTGTGCTTATAAATTGTAAAGTTGTCAGTGATAATGTTGATATAGTGGCCATATAATTGTACGTGTAATCCAAGGTAAGATTTCAGACGTCGCAGACCCGACGATGCAAAATGTCAAGCTGCCAAGCACCACCAACACCAAGCCCTAACACTGCATAGAAAAATTCATTCAAAAAAAAAAAGCTCTCCTCTCTTGACAAATTCATATTTGTTCAGACATAACCAATTAATTATTGGTGATAATGAAAAGAAAAACAGAAGGTGATCGATAGATCCAAACATGGCACGAAGATGATTAAGTGCCCAAATCCACGAAAGAATGAGTAGGTTAGCAATTGTCTTCATCGTTAGCTCTTCCTTAGAAATAAGCCGGCCAATCAGAAACTGGTACTGATCAGTCTTAAATTCAAACCTTATTAAAAACACCCATAAGAAGAATTACCCTCTATTGTCAAAACCACTTACAAGAGTTCTTTCCCATGAATAATATTTTTACTTCCCGCTGACAAGTAACATCATTTTCAGCAGCTCAGAGTTTGCTGTCAAAAACCATGAATTTCCTTCTTTCTGTGATTACCACCACTGCAATTGCTTCTCGTGATTCCTATATATCCATCCATTCATTATCAACACCACTACATTGCCCTTTTTTTATAAGTTATTATTTGCTAACAAATAGACGTTAAGATTTTTTAGTATTGGTATTTACTCTAATAATAATAAAATAAAAATTATTTAATTGATTTAGTTATTTTATAATTAAAAATTTAGTAGGAAAATAATTTGCAAAAAGAAGAAAGTGGGTGAGAGAAAACCGTTAATTAAGCAAGGGAAGGAGACACAAAATGACGAGTAGGGCATCTGAGGCGTCTACTGGGGATCTACTCCAAAGTCCTAGTAGTTGTAGGCCGGCTGGTTTCACTTTTAACGTAGCTTGTCCAGCTAATATAACACTCTCTCTCTCTCTCTCTCTCTCTCTCATCCTTCGCTCTTTTTTTTTTTTGACATGATTAATCCTTCTCTTCTGATATAAATGTTGCCACCAAGGAAAATGCAAATGCTTTCACAAGCATTATTATCATGTGTAGCTTTTTGAAATAGCAGTGGTGCTTTTGGTGGGTGTGTAGAGAAGGCATGCTCTGCTGCTGTGAATGTATCAGTAACGCAGTCGCATATGTTTGTCCTAACAAATCCCAAATCAGTCTTCTCTCGGAGGCCATGTTTTGGTACAGAGGGCCCTTGCTAAAGTTAATTAGGGCCGTAGGTCTCATGCATTTTCTCTCTTTTTACCATAAAAAGCCTTCGTCTTGGGATTGCAAAGTTTAATATCAAGGCTGCCGTCCGATTTTTCTGGCTATTTTCAGACTAGCTCATGGATCACGGGCATTTATAAAATTTATCATGAATTTCCACCTCGCTGCTGAACCGTCTTAATTAACAGTCCAACAATTTCACCATATGCATTTTTCACTTTGTTTTTTTAATAAAAGATAGTAGTACGTCTTAATTAATACAGCACTGCAAAAACTAGCTGCTTTCCATTAACCGTTAAGCATAACAATGTTCATCACTGGCCTTTGTACATTGCTAGTTAATTGAACCAATAAAACGAATCCACCATATTTACATTTTATTCTATCAAGTTATTTTGAATAACACTAAAGTTAGATTTATTTTGTATCCAGTAGTAGCAATTATTATTAAAAAAACATTTCCTTTTCTCCTCTTTTTTAATAACATTTTCCCACCCCATTTTCCCTTTTTTAAGTAAGAAAAAACCTGGAGGTGAATTAGCATTCGAGTTAGTAACTTCCATTACAAACTAAATTAAATGGATTAGTGGTGCTGCTGACGACAAGGAAGGGTTGACCTTTGATAAAACCTAAAAATTTGTTTTAAATTTGATGGAGAATGGGTTAAATTTAGTAAAGCCCAAATATTAGAGGCCCAATTATTTATCTCAAGTTAAGAAGATCAAGTCAGCGTATATCTTTGGGATAATGACCAAAAAATTCCCTTTTGAAAGTTTTATTACAAAGAATTCTCCTTGCTTTTTCTCTTAACTATAGCATTTGCTTTTTCTCTTAACAACGGGCCCACATTTTAACAATTTCTATGCAATTTGGTTTCTCCTTATGAAATCATGTCCTTTATCTCTTTATTATAGTTTAATCCCTATATTATTGATTTTTTCAATTTTAGTCCTTTTGTATTTTTTCCAATTTAGGCCATAATTTTTTATTTTTAGTTAATTTTTCTTCTTTACCCAATTTTCTATATTAAATTTTATTTGAATTTTTAACCTTAAAATAAACTTATGTAAAAATATTTAACTCAACTTTTCATTTTTTATCAACTTAAAAAATTAAAATTTCAATAAAAATCCACTCAATATCAACTTAAATAAAAATCAACTAAATATCAATTCAATAAATCTTTTAAAACTCTTTAAAAACAACATAAACTTAAATAAACCTATTAATTTAAAAAAAACTAAAAACACTTTTTAAAAATTTAAAAAAAATCCTAAATCAACCTTAAACAAATTTAAAAAAAAATAAAAAATTTTAAAATACTAAAACCAACTTTAAACAAACATTAGTAAACCTACGATTTTTTTTTTAAATATTAAAACTTTTGTAAAATTTAAAACAATCTTAAATCAAAATTTAAAAAACCTTTTAAATTTTTTTAAAAAAACTGAAAATAATCTAAAATAAACATTAAATAAAATAAAAAAAAAATAAAAATCAACTCAAAATTAACTTAATTCAACTCAATATCAACTTGAATAAAAATCAACACAATATCAATTCAATTTTCAACTTAATATCAATATTAAATTAAAAATCAACTCAAAATCAATGCAATATCAACTCAAAATCAACCCAATTCATTACAATATCAACTCAATTTTCAACTTAATATCAATAAAAATCAACTCAATATCAATGCAAAATTAAATTAGTGACTAAAAAGTGATTTTCCAATATCTCGTGACTAAACATTAGTGTCTGATCTGTAATTTTCAAAAACATTAGGGACTAAAATTGGATTTAACTGAAATCAATCACAGTTTCCAGGGTTCCGATTTTTAATAGTTATTTCGACTAACAACGGCAAAGATCAACAGCGGTGGCGCGATGTCAACGGAGATCTCGACACCACGTTAGCGGCTCCAACACGACAACAACAACCGGAGATCTTGACGCCACCACGAACGACTGGAGATCTCGACGCCACTAGAGATCGCTTCGTTGTCGTCGCCGTGACGAGTTGAGAGGACCGAGAGGAGCAAAGGCGGAGACGAGAGGAGTGAAGGCTGAAGCCAGATCTAGCAGTGCCGAAGCCATATCTGGCCGAGAGGAGCGAAGGCGTAGACGGGCTGAAGCCAGATCTGGCAGCACTGAAGCTAGATCTGGCCGAGAGGAGGGAGCGGAAGGAGAGGGCAGAGGGGACGGTGATGAGGGAGAGGCCTAAGGGGACGGAGAAGAAGATGAGACGGATAGAGTTAGGAAACGAGAGAAGCATGTTGAAATGAAATAGGAGAGAGAAATGAAAATGATCAAATGAGACTAAAATGGAAGAGTAGGAGGATTTAACACATAAGAATTATACAGGTACAAATTGTAAAAAGATAAATCAAAAATTAAAAAAAGTCAACTGTTTATTAGTTTATAATTAAATGTATAAATTACAGTCAGTGCAATTAATCCTATATCTTTCTTTTTAAAAGAATGTGTCAACAACTTGAATAATAATTAAAAAAAAAAAAAGAGAACGCGTCAGTAAAAAACAAGTGTGTTCTGATTTTAGATAATGGTAAGATTACTGACCTTTAAATTAATAAACAAAGGCATTGATCAGATTGAGATCACGTATTCAAAATTCAAAAGATGCTTTAGGAATCATTAGCTCAATTTACAACTATTCTCTTAGCCTTTATTTGGATGAATGGAAAAGATAATAAAGGAATTTTTTTTCTATTGTTTGGATAATAATTAAATGATAAAAAAAAGAGAAATGAAGAAAAATGGAAAGAAATAAAGGGCGAGTTTTATTTCTCACTAAATTGGTGAGAAATGGAGGAAAATCAAATTTCCATTCTTTTCTTTTCCCTCATTTTCATAACATCCAAACATAGGCTTAAGTAACAAGCTATTTTAGCTAATTGACATACGTCTTATTGACTAAAAAAGAGTACAATAACTCTGCCAGATTATTGTAAGCGTAGTTGTAATCCAACTTCTCCACTTTCAAGATCATTTTTTTACAAGTCATTCTATTTGTTTTCATAGGATTCAGATTCATGATGTTGTAGCGTTAAAATAAACTCGACAATTGAGTTCAAAAGCCACCCACAAAGGTATTGTCTACTTTGAACCATAGGCCTAACGGTTTTGTCTCTGAAAAGTGTCTTAGTGGTTTGACGAAAAAATATGCTTGTAAGTAAACCTTAGATTTGACTCTTAAGCGATGTTGGAGCATAACACTATAATAGTCCCCAATCAAAGTTAAGCGGCTTAAGAATGCAACTTTTAGCTTGACGGTTTTTTGCTTTTGTTGCCTCAAATCAACAATGGTCTTGAAAATGGTGACGTTGAACTTTAATAGTTGAAAATTTGAACGACGCCTAGAGATTTGCAAACATAATAAGAGTCAAGTCAAGGAGGAAATCTCCGATCCTCTAGTCAGTAGAGAATTCGTGAGAGATTAGTGTAAGTTTAAGGTTGATCAAGATGTACCTTTGCAAGTAACCCGAGTGCCTATATATAGAATGGTAGGGAGCAAATGGTCTTCAATTTAACATTTTGTTGTCTTTGTAACGTTTTGACTTTACCAAGAGCTAGAAAGTTGATACTGCAAAAAGATGACCAAAATAATTGATAAAAAGAAAGGCAGAAGGATGAGCAAATAATTAATGGATATAATTATGGAATCAATTTGTTTTCTTTTTTGTGGAAAAAGAGGAGAGGGGCCGACCAACGTTTGCATGACCTCGTTGTGTGTGACTATATGAGTTTTCTTTTATAACGAAATGTTCAAAACACCATAATTGAGCTTGATGGTAGTCAAGCCTTGTCACAACAACACCACTAAGGTTAGCAGAAAAGAGTCAAACTAGGGACACTTTAAGCTTGTTTTATAAGGAATAATAAAACACTCAAGAATGTCCCTCAGAAGAATCTAATTTAGGTTCACAATAAAACTCCAAGACCTTTGCCGCTAAACTGCCACCCGCATGGTGTGAAATTGATTTAAGACTATTAATTTGTACACATTTATTTATATCCGGATCTTCATGACCTTTTTTTGTGGAGATATGAGTACCACCTATGAACTGCTGGTTCCATTTCAGATTCCTTCCTCTTTTTTGGAGGATCGTACGTTGTAAATTGCATAAGAAAGGAGCAACGACAAAAATGTCCTTTATTCTTTCTCATTTTGAATGCGACGTGTTACTCTTATGTAGAACCAACAACTATTAGGCTATTAGGGTTGGGTGGCCCATTGCCGGCTTCATGGACCATTAAGTGCAACTATTATGCTATGTTTGGGTGAAAGGATGGAAAGTGAGAGGAAGAAGAAAAGAATTTTATATTGTTGTTTAGTTTGTTGCAGAAAAAAGGAAAAAACAATGTGGACTGAAGGTGCAAATTTGGCCTTGGTTTCACAAGAGTACTGAGTTTTATTAGATAGTATAAATTGAATTGTGTCAGTACCTGCCATTATTTAGGCGGAACGGGTTTGCCCATCCTTTACAACGTGACTCACTATTGGCAGACGGAGACATAATTTTCGTCAAATAATGCATATGTGGTCTGCTAGCTCCGATTAATTAAACACGTAGGCGCTGATTGGGATCATCGAGTCAATATGTTTTCCTTCTAACAGACCCAAAACATCTAGAATGTCATTAGTCCATTTTGCGATTGCAACTTTGTTTGACAACATCGTATATAGTATATCTTGTATCTACTTTTGTTTAAAAACATAAAAACTTACAAAAACTTGGCAACAAGTCCTTTATGTTTCTTTGGACATATTTCACATCGAATTATCAAACGGGACATAACAAACAAAATAGAAAAATCAAAGAATCGGAGATACCGATAGTTAAACAATTGTCTTTAAACAGTTGTTTATGTACATTTCTCTTAAAAAATACCCGACGAAATGAAGAATAAATCTTGCAACAAAAATTAAGCATTCATCTGATCATCTTGGAGGCTGTTCTTGTCCTCCTCGCATCCAATTTCTCCACCCTAAAACCTTCAAACTCATAATCAGTGTCATTATCGTCATTTTCTTCATCTTCTTCATCAACCAAGTACTGTACATGTGAAATTTCTTTTTTCCTTCTAGCCAAGCCACCCTTGAGCCAATTCACCACCTCCATCATGCTAGGCCTATCATCAGGATTACTATCAGTGCATTTCAATGCAATTATGATCACTGATTTTAATTGAGCTCGATCATATCTACCCTTCAATCTAGGGTCGGCAATATGATCAAATGCACCCTTTTGGACATAAGGGGTGACCCATTGAACTATGTCACGTTTGACTCCACCAGGGAGTTTCTCAAGAGGCTTTTTAGCACTAATTATTTCTAGAAGTAGAATTCCAAAACTATACACATCACAAATCTCCGAGACTCTTCCCCACATAGCATATTCTGGAGCCAAATATCCTAGCGTTCCCTTCACCCTTGTCGTTAAATGAGTAACGCCATCTGGTATCAGCTTCGCGAACCCAAAATCAGCAACTTTCGCTTCAAAATCTGCGTCTAAGAGAACGTTACTTGCCTTTATGTCCCTGTGTATTATACGAGGATTGGCCTCATGGTGCAAGTACCTAATTAATTTTTCATAACCAAATTATATGAACATGTTAATGCACAACAAATTGAGAAATATCATATCTTAATTAACAATTGGAAAAGAATGTGATAATTAAGGTTAGTTTGTTGATCAAACTTACGCTAATCCTTCGGCCGATCCAATAGCGATGCTCATTCTTCGAGGCCAATCAAGTAAACAATCAGCAGCGAGTTGGCCGTGTAAATGGGTGATTAGGCTATGATTAGGCATGTAATCATAGACAATTAGTCTTTCATCACCTCCTGCATAAAATCCTCTTAATCCTAGTAGATTTTTATGCCTCACCCTCCCTAATATCTCTACTTCTACCGCAAATTCCATCTCCGCCTTCACGCTCATTGCTTTCAGCCGTTTCACTGCTATCTACAAAATTCATTTATTTCATTAAAAAGTCATTTTATGTGAAATTCAATTGAATTACTTTGAAAATAAAAACTATATTAAAAGAAGATAGAAATGAAAATATGTACCTCGACGCCTTTACTTGTTCGACCCCAATAGACACTTCCAAAGCCACCTTCTCCAATCTTGTTATCGTTATGAAAATTGTTTGTAGAATGAAGAAGCTCCTTCATTGTATATATCTCCCACGGATAATCTCTACTCTTATTTTCGCTGGAAAACACATCGACTATAATTTTAATTATGTTGAATTTTAACGCTTAATCTTAATTTTATTAGATTGTCCTCCGTCTATATACGTAATTGGAATGTCAGTAATCCAAATTCAAGTTATGTGAATTTTGTTGTGTCAAAATCGAACTCCAAATTTTATTTAAGAAAAGAAGAACTTGTATATCATTAAACAAGTGCTATATACGTAATGGACTGTAATATAATACTATGTGTACCTGGCACTCGCGGTTGTAGGTTCTTCTGATGTCCTGTTAGAGCAGCACAATCGACCTAAACATTTCCAATTCATTTCCTTGAATACGGAAAGTGGAATATTAAGACAACGTTGATGAAGAATTAATATGAGGAAGAGGAGACAGGTTGGGAAAGGAAGAAGAAAGAAGAGTTGGAAGTAGCAAGGAGGAGGCAATATTGGGAGAATCCAAAGCACAAAGAGAAGAGTCGTAGGGAGAAGACAAAATGCAGCCTTGGAAGTCAAGGAGATGGAGATGGTATAATTATTTGACAGCAAGATGTGGAGTCTGTTCACTAGAATGCATACAACCTGATGTAATTTTATGTTTGTTATTTTTTGCATGCCTCTTCTCCCAATGCTCATGTAGCATTTTTATTTTTTTCACAATTATTTATGTATGAAATGCTTTGTCATAGTTTTTTATTTACAATTTAAAAGTTGAATTAAATAATTTTTTTCTACAAGTTCCAATTTGAAGTGTGGAATTATATTAATACAAGTTTATTTGATACAAAAATAAAAATTAGAAGTTGTAAACATTTATTTAGCTGTATATTAAATTACTTATAAGAAAAACTTATATTAAATTATCTATGTCTTATTCTAGTACTTGACAGAGTGTAAATTCTTCAATAAAGTATAGTTAGTCACTGCATAACATGATTCAGCTTATATGTTAATAAAAAGAAAAAAGAAGTGGTGAAATACGTATGGTATAATGGTATATGCTAATAATAATAATTTTCAATAACAGCTGTATTAGCAGATATAATACATAGTATATCCTACAAACAGTTTTTAATGCAATGGAAAGTGACTTACATTTTTTTTAAATTTATGCTCGATTATCAATTAATTGAATTAACCAGGACGTTAACCTCCGTTTTGAAAATCAATAGTTTGACTATTGCTGGTTGGCCGGATAAATGTGCCATGAATTAAATTTAACCAACATATTTAAAATAATTAAATTGATTATGCCATAGATATATTATGTCATGCTGGTTAGATATATTGTCAGTTTAAGGTTCAACATTGGGTCTATTAATTTGTTGCACAATATTCT
>CAODLS011133432.1:0-14417 GCA_948243855.1 Flueggea neowawraea
TATATATATATATATATATATATAATGTCCGTATAATAAGAAGTTATTGATTATAATGATCACATTGTTTCGTAATCAATTCCAATAATAAGAATACCTCACTGAGCATTAAATGCCAAAGATCACTGTCCACAAAATCACCTGCAAAATGATAATAAACAGGGACAAAACAAAGAAAGAGTGTCAAACCCAGTGAGGGATAGCACTCCAGATTTCCTCATACGTGCCTCACAAAGACTGTTTTGAAAACAGTTCAAAAATATCACATGCAAGTATAGCCAAAGATATATATAAATATATACATGATGTGTACATAATATCATTTCAAAAGCCATTTTGAAATCGTTCACAGACACAGTATACACATGCACTCATACCATCAAGAGTGTTAGCAAAATCCTTCAGAACATTTTCCAAACTTTATCAAAACCAGCATGCTATGAAAAGCAAGGTAATATCCTTCATAAAACCCTTGTAGGTTATCAGAAGTTTCAAAGCAAGTACAAACACTCATTTTCACTTTACTGAAAATTTCAAGCAGAAGTCAAAACCTTTTATTTTCTTGAAATCTCAGAAATAATCGTTGTGCCACAAAGCACCATGTTGCCATCTAGGCAAGTAACATCACAAAGACAAGTATAGCCACTAAGGCGAATGTATAGCCACTAAGGCGAGTATATAGCCACTAAGACACGAAGTAATATACATATGGCCACTAAGGTACTATGATAGCCCTCTAGGTTGTATCCCATAATGGATCAAAAATCCAAATCAAAATATTCTTGCCATCAAGGCTATATCAAAGTAGTATTTCAAAAATAATTGAAATAAAATCATTTATTTCGAAAACAAAGGAAAGCATTTGCAACAAGCAACATGCATAACAGACAATTGCTTTGCCAAAAACAAAGTTTCAAATGTACTTCATAATCATACCAAAGAAGTATAATATAAATCAATTTATATTATTTCTCAAAACAATTCAAATTTCGTAGAAATGCAAAACCTTTCAAAGATAGAGTATCATTAGTCTTTCCAAAAATCCCATTAATTTCAAAAAACAAATCCAATCGACAAGTCCTCATGTAGGCAAATTTTAGGATTTCCAGTCCTTTAGTTATTCCAATTTACATGCTATGGTGATAGCACAACAAAAACATATAAGTAAAAGAGGCAGCTATGTGTCTGAAGTTGTCATTCATTCACTTGGATGCTGAGCTTCCAAAGTCCGAATCACTGACCACTGGTCGATGGCTAGTCACCTTGGAACATGAACTAAGCTAAAACGAATGTTTTACAAACATGTTAAACTCGGTAACTGCGACAATGCAAAACATGCATGAAATGCAAATGCAGACTGAAATGCGATCGACATCAGAAATACTATTCCAAACGAAAGTTTATCACTCATCGACATTCAGACCTTGATGTAATATTACAATCAAATCTCTAAAATATCCAGAAACTATATTTAGACCCCAAACTTGTAAAATATCAAGTTTCGTCTCTATGGAAAAATTATCCCAAAAATTTATTCATCGATTCAACTGATAGAAATCATGTTTCAAACACCTAAACTGATCATAATCAACCTCAAGAACTCCAATCTGTGATTGGTTTCTCAAAAACAACTTTAAATCATCAAATATCTACACAAACCTGAATCAAACACTGGCCCATTCAAAGCAACCTCAAATATTTTGATTTAAAGCTTGATTTATGTTAATCTAACCTCAAATAAACATAAACAATCAATATCTAACAACTTATCCAACAGAAACATCAAATTCGAACCCTAGAAGAAAATTCAGCTAGAAAGGGATTTGGAGATTAATGCATAAAAATGATGATTTAAGAGGAAAGGAAGAACAATCTTACCTCAGACAACCATCATCTAACAATCCTCAGCATCCATCTCAACCGAATCACTCAAATATGAAAAACCTAGGTCAAATTGGACCAAAGTGAGATCCATAAATCAGAGGCGTCAAACGGATGAAATGAAGAGATTAGATGATCGATCTTACCTACAAAGATGTTAGGGAATGAGGAGAGACCATGGTAGAGAGTATCAGAAGAGTTGAGAGTGATTTGGGGTGAAAATGAGACAGAATGATGAAAAGGTTGGGTGAAAGGTGTTTATAAAGGCAAACGGATCGAAATGCAACGTTTAACTAAATTACAAAGCCAACGTACGTTGCACCTCATGACAACGTACGTTGTGACTCTTCTACGTACATTGCACCACATACTGTGTGCATAGACGTGGTCAGATTTCAATCTAGAAACCTTGTATTTTCCAGAATCCATGATCAACATACAGCATACCCAACACAATGTATGTTATGGTTGTTCTACATGTGTTGTACCTTTCACAACGTACGTAGTAGCCACAAACACCTCACGTATCATTCCCAGATCTTGTTCTACGCGCGTGACTCCTCCTACAATGCACGTAGACGGCCTACATCACCCCCAAATCGACATGAATCACCTACAACGTGCATAGATACACCTTTTGTGCATGTAGATTGCCTCCAACAAGCTCTACACGAGCAAAACCATGCCTCTTGTCATAACCCGAGTCGGGCCGGTGACCGGCATACAAGGTGAACTGTCTGTGGAAGCCCAGCTCATCTCGCACAAGCCTCATAGATACATATATTCTACCCAAACATTCATTTATCAAAACATTTATTTAATAAAATACGAGTTATGAAAAATAGTATGAATGTAATACTATCGAAATAAATATGAAATTGTCATAATATATTCGAATTCAAAATACAAAAATATAACCCAGTATCCCCACAAAAACCCGGTATGGAACTCTAACTACAAGATATAAAAGTATAGCGCGGACGATGACACTCACTGAATAGTAACTGGCTGAGAGTCAAAATGTATATCTGCCAAACATACAAAGAAGATAGACAAAAAAATGTGGTCAGGGCCTAGTAAGGAAATAACACTCCAGATTGCCTCATACATTCCTCATAAAGACAGGTTTGAAAACTGTTTCAAAATATACCACACACGTATATACAAAAATAATAGATATACACACTACGTATGTAATAGCTTTCAGAAAATATTTTACCAAAATGTTCACATATAGAGCAGACAACATGCATTCAGACAGTATCAGAGTATATATATATATATACAGAGGATACATAATAATATTGTTGACTATGCTACCAAAGCAGAGCATATATATACAGAGGGTACATAATAGTATTGTTGACTACGCCACCAGAGCAGAACAGAGCATGCATCTGGCCGGATACATGGTCACCCATTTAGTCGGGCAATGAAGGTCTTGACAGAGCATTGATATATCAAAGGTTATGTACCCTGTAACTAGGTCTTCTAGATCAGAGTATATATTTACCATAATATAATAGACAGTCATGCATAACAGATTTCATATTTTTAGAAAACATATATATACTCATATATGTATGAACAGAGTAAAAGCGTTGGTTATTACAAACCGCATGAGTCCGATTAATAATTAGCCAAATAATTATTAGTTAGATTTCATGTCATATCCCGAGACATCAAAAATTATGGAAGTAAAAAGACACAACCTATATGTCTGAAGCTGCCATTTTACTCACCTGGAATCCGAAGCAAAGGATCCAATTAGACACCACTGGTAGGTGGCTGCTCGTGCTGGCAGAAATAGGAAGTTGGAATAGATACATACATAACGGATATTAGAAAAATGATGTTGGTGTTGTGGCGGTACCAGATGAATGATATACAGATGCTCAGAGATGCTGAAACTCTAATTCGAATGATAAACCATCATTCACAACCCAAAATTCAAAGCCCACATAAAATTACAGTTTGGTCCCCGACCAATGTAAAATTACGATCAAGTCCCTAAGACTCGACTAAGTTCAAAATATCCCTCAAAGTACTCTAGAACTGCTAACTAGTCCTCGAGGTAGTTAGAATTCTTAAAATAGACCCCTAACACAAAGATGTGCAAAATTACACATTTGGTCCCTCAGAACAAAACATCACTCAAGTAACCAAAAGGGCTTACTTGAGTGATACCAACAACGGCTTACTTGAGTAAGCTAGATTCGCTTACTCGAGTAACTAGTGTTGATCACTTACTCGAGTGAGCCATCTGCTTACTCGAGTAAAACCCTGCCCAGAACATACCCAACTCTACCAAACCTCGATTTCATCGATGGAAATCGATACCTAACACCCACATTGACTCGACTCAAGCCCTTGAACTCAAATCTAGAGTCAAAATCATCAACACAACTCGAAAAACACACTAAATCGGCCCAAAACGAATGAGTTTGAAACCCATTCACAAACATGTTCGATTTATGTGAATCCAAGCCTAAATTTTGTTTTAATGGACTCCTAAAGTCCCAAAATCACAACCCTTAACACCCATTCTAATAGAAACAACCTACATCCGAACCTATGAGCATTCATTTAAACCCTAAAAGGCACATTCATCCAAAATGATGGAAAATGAAAGAATGAGAGGTAGAGAGACAAATTCTTACCTCAAGAGACATCTAGGAAGGAACAAGATCCAACCAAAATGGCTTCTGGATGGAATATGAGTGTTTGAGTGAAGGGAGATGGAGTGAGACCGAAGAAATTGGGTGGAGGTATATATAGACCCCTGCCCGAAACGACACTGTTTTACGCACTGGGTACGCATCTCACTAGAGTGACATGCCATCTCACTTGAGTGACACACCACTCACTCGAGTAAGACAAATGGTTACTCGAGTAACATGTTCCCAAGTGTTCATCATGTTCATCCCGAAACAAGGTTTACTCGAGTAACCCAAGGTCCATATCACTCGAGTAACACACATTTGTTTACTCGAGTAACATAGCTCAACATCATATGTCGTCCACTCGACACTCCAATCAATCAAGCTCAACTCGGGGCGAAATTGAAAGCTATAGAGGGTTGTATCGGAATCCGACGGGATATTACACCTCCAACATGTTCTTAACTTCAAATCATAAATCCCATCACTCTCGGGACTTAACCAACCCAAACTTTCATAGATAACACTATTAAACATTCTCAAACACCTCCAAATACTCAAACATCACCTCAATCATTCGAGGATTAAATTTGGAAATGAACCAAGATCCTTCGAAATTAAAGGACGTTCTACCAAATACATTGTTAGAAATTGGTCGGAATGCTACATATAATTAATCAGAACGGGAGGGATATTACAGTTACAACCTACCCTGGTAACTGAGTTGTCACATTGGTATACCAAAGATTACGTTTACCCCATAACAAAGGTGTCCCATATCGTAACATCTTTTCGAAAATGTATGCAAATATATATTTGAAAACAATCCAAGCAGGCAACATGCCAAACAACATCGTGTTTACCAAATTTATCAAACGTTCAACCAAAACGTTTATTTACAAAAAATATCTCAAATACTAGACAGAGTATTTTATTCCGAAAATACATTTAAACCCAAAAATCAATACATGTTTTAAAAAATATTCTTAAATCCAAAGAAAACATTTTCTAAATAACAATTATCTTAAAACACAAACAAAGGGTTTATTACCTAAAACCATAATAAATATTAAAACATAATATTTATTTCAAAAACCATCAAAAGCCCAAACGAAACATTTTTTACAAAACATAATAAATTTCAAAGTAGGTTTTTCACGTAAACTAAATATTAGGATATTTCCTAATCCTTTAATAATTCCAATTTACATGTAAAGGTTCACACACAACAAAAACCATATAGCTTTGAAGACACAACTTATCTGTCTTAAGTTGTCATTTCACTCACTTGGAAATCCAAGCTAAATGGCCCCTTCAAGCTCCACTGACGGCTGGTCAACTTGCTGACCGGAACATGAAGCTGAAATAATTATCAAAGCAGAATCAAAGACACGATGTTGGTATTGTGGTTGCACCAAAATGCATACACATACATATGAAGACTCGAACACTCAAACGACGACCAAAAACCCATGTCGTCGAAGATCTAACACTCTTGTTCCAAAAATAAAAAAATTAGGTAAAATTACGATCTGGTCCCTGAATTTTGTAAAATTATATTTTAGTCCCTGAAATCCCAGAAATTAATATTTAATCCCTAAATTTTAGAATTTATAATTAAATTCCATAAATAACTTAAATTAAAAATAAAGCATCCAATTTCTCAAAATTACAAAAAAATCCTACATTCTCCAAAATTACAAATCTATAACTTACTTTTCCAAAATTACAAATCTGATCATCCATCTAAAATATTAGTCCCAGCCCCCCAATTATTTCAGAAAATCAAAAATTTTCACGTAAGTCCCTGCGGCAGAAAAATTATTTTCAAAAATGCCATAAATCTCAAAAGGAGGGAACTCGATGTTCGCACTCATTCTGACTAACTCAAATCAGTCTCAGAAACTCAGATCTAGCCTTAGTTTCACATAGTTCCACCTAAAATCGTCCCAATCAATGGCGGGAAAAAAACATGAAATGGATGAGAGAGGAAGAGGAAATTACCTTAGCTAGGTGTGAGAAATGAAGAGGAACGAAGGAGAGAGAGAGAGAGAGAGCTGTCGAGATGCGTTTTGAAAGGAAGAAGGGAAGAAAAACAGCGTTGTTCGACGCTGACCTGATGAAGGGAAGAAACTTCGTCGTCTGGGTTAGTTAGATAGATCACACACGCAAACGACCGACAATTAGCTTGGCGAAACACACATGAACGACCTGTCACCCGACTCTCTTTTCTTCAGATTTTGTTTTTAATTTTTCACTTTACAAATCAACTTCAAATCATTTAAAAATTCACAAAACTCCACCAATCACTCAAACAACATTTAAAAATCAAAATTGACTACTCAAATTTCAATAAATTTTGAAAATTAACGAAAAAATTCCGAAATAATTAATAGAAATTAACAAAATATTCCTTACTAAAATAAATTGAAGGTAATAATTTTAATCAATAAAACTCAACAAAATTTTGATCATATCAAATTTTATAAAGCCAATAAAATATATTTCCTTCATTAACAAATTAAAAAAATTCATTTATCGAAAAAATTTTCTACCGAAAAAATTTAATCGGAGAAAATAGAGGATATTACATACTTCCCCCCTAAAAAGAAATTCATCCTCGAATTTTGAAACAAAACAACTCGACACTACAATCGAACCTAAGTCTCCAAATGAGAGTCAAATCTGAATTTTCAACATAACTCACCAAAGCATAAACTAACACTCAAACTCGGTCGAACTCAATATCTCTTTAACAAACATCAAACCTAATCTCAAAGATACATCATAACCTCAAGGTTCAAATAGATAGATCGCAGAGTATCAAACCATGAATCTACTAGAACTCAAGCTCACTCGAACCCAAATATGCAAGAATGGATGCAGGGTATGCAAAGACAGAATGCACGAACTGCCAGATTGATAGAATCGGATAAGTGCAGATACTCATGCACAACTCATCAAAAAGTTGTCCCAAAGGAACTTGTATTGACACTAGAACAAAGAACATACTGAATCTAATCTTGACTAACGATTACAACAAAACATGGAACAATTATGGAGACACCAGAATGTACAAAGGCATAAGACAACAAAGAAACATATTTTCAAAGCTCAAAGGATCCAATGCCAGGAGTTACAAATTCAAACACTTTCAAAGATTAAGCAAAGAAAATTCTGATACTTGACCAACACACACATAGCGAAAAGAAAGGCAAATCAAGCTACAACCCAAGCTGCAAAAAGAAAAGTTCTTGCGAGAACATATGGTTAGATATGCAAGAGCATATCCAACCCAGGTTACAATTACAGAGATCAAGAAAGATTGGGACAGATCCAAATGTCACTAGCAGAGGTAGCATAAGCACTCCAGAAGTGATCTGCTACTGCAAATTTCCCCGAATCAAATCAATTCAAACCAAACTTATCAATTATTCCATATATTCCCAACAAATGAGACCTAAAATCTATATTTGAATCCTGAGTTCTAAAACTCAAACACATCTCAAATTCTTAACCCAAAATCATGGCAGACTATGTTTTATCTCCACATTCTTTTGCAAAGAATGATATAACAAAAATCACCCAAGTTGAATCACATTCTCAAATTGATTTATCTGAAATCAAAGAGCACCAAAGAATGTACCCCTTTGTCACTAACAAAATATCATAAGTACTCCAATGCGTACATCATCCACATCCAATTCTTATAGTCTGAATCAAGCCAAACTCGTAAGTAAATTCGCATACTCATAATTGATTTCATATCATTTTAACAATCATGATTAGTTACCATATAAGGCAACTACAAGTCGACTCCAAATTAATTCCCTAAGTTGTTTGTAATTCCTCATTATTATTGTTTAACCTCAAATGAATTTATCGACACCAAATTGATCATACCAGTGATCATTACCAAAAATCATCAAATGAACCAAAGAAATCAAAGAAGTCACCACTTGAATTCTTCCCCAAATCCATAATCACACTTCTCCTTGATTAATCTGATTATCTCTTGAATACAAATGATAAAATTACCTCTCTTATTTGTAGACATATTCATAATAGGATCCATTAATCATACTTCTAGTAATTCAAAACTTTTAGTACTCCAACTACTATTTTACTCCGATTAACACTAAACAATATACTTGTCATGAAAATTGATCTCGGATCTTAAGAAATCCAACTGCTATAAACAACCAAACATTTATCGCATAAACTTATCATCAATCATTGGCGGACTAATCCGCTATTTCTGCAAACGTATTATACTTAGCATTACCGTTAAGCTCCTCCACGCCCAACGATTCTGTCATACCAATTTATTTCATAATATCAAACCTCAAATTAGGA
Organism: Flueggea neowawraea; assembly: GCA_948243855.1. NCBI lineage: Eukaryota > Viridiplantae > Streptophyta > Magnoliopsida > Malpighiales > Phyllanthaceae > Flueggea > Flueggea neowawraea. Next base: position 8,898 of record CAODLS011133432.1, read on the forward strand.
CTGACACCAAATAACAAATCATATGTTTCCTCAAGTTTCTCAAATTCTTCAAACACAATAGATAAAATGCAACCACAATTTGATTCCAAACCAGCATGAACTCCTTGTTCACACAACATAACAAATCTCAAAATTTTGTTGAAGTAACCTCAAACCACATCATGCAACCTAAACTATAGATATTCTAACCTCAAATAAATTAGAGAATCACTGTAATATTCCGCCCATTTTTGTTAGAAATATTGTAGCTTTCTGACCAAGTTTGATTTGATCTTGGGAATAATTAGACGTATTTTCGAGGATTAGGTATTATCGAATCTCGAGAGAGGTCTGATGCATGTTGGGAAGCGTGAAATGTCCAGTATTAGATTAGAGAGCGAACAACATGCGTTGACTTAAGTACAACGTAAGTTGTCGAGTGAGGAAGACATACGTTATCTGGAAAGGCAGCATAACATACGTTGTATAAGTACGACGTACGTTATCTGGGATGCGAGGATGATCGACATACGTTGCCATGATACGACACACGTTGAGTTATGTTTCTTCGAATTCGTGGCTACTGGATGATTCAGAATGTATGTTGTGAGGTACAACGTACGTTGTGCACAACCACAACGTACGTTATCATTGTGTATGACATACATTGCCTTTGTAATTGTCGAAACAGTGCGTTTTGATCTGCAGCTCTTAAAATGGCCGAACTCGGCTTTTACCGTCATTTTCTCACTCACATCACTCCCAATAGGTCTGGAACTCTCTCACTTTGCTTTCCCAATGTTCCTAATCCATTTATGAGGTAAGATCAACATCCTTTCTTCATTTCTAACTCATTTTCATGCATTGATTCATGAAATGTGTTTTTGGCCGAATTTGAAATGGGTTTCAATTTTTGGATGATTCTTGATGAATGGATGTTAGATGTTGCTAGATCATGTTAGATAGGACTTAGATGAACACAATTCAAGCTTTGAATCGATTGATTTGGTGACCATTTGAATGAAATATTGTTTAGTTTGGTTTTTGATGATTTGAGCATGACTGAGAGTTTATTTGTGGAATCTGAGGTTGGATTCATGTTCAGGAGATCGATTAGAGTCAGGATATATGATTGGTTTCGATATTTGTTGGTTGAATCAAAATTTTATTATTTTTTAGAATAAACTTATGGTTTTTACTAGTTTTGTAAATTTCTTAAAAGTTTACTATAGATTTGTTGTTTCTGAAAATTGGGAGGATATATTTGTAATTTTGGAAAGTCAAGATCTAGATTTGTAATTCTGGAGAACTTGAAGAAAGATTTGTAATTTTAAAGAATTATGATAAATTTGCAAATTCTGAGAGTTCGAGATAGAATTTGGGGATTCGGACTTATGGATGTTTAGTCGGTGATCCCAGCAGTGTTTGAGGACTGTTTTGTAATTTGTCAAGTCTTGAGGACTAAAATGTAATTTTACACTGGTCAGGGACCAATCTTTAATTTTATTGGATTGTATATTTTGGGTCGAGGGTGATGGATTCACTCCTGATATAGATTTTCAGTGACTCCTAGGGTTAACATCGGCATTTGAATACCATGCATTGGTATCGCCACAATACCACATTTTGATATATGTTATGTCTTTGTTTGTTACAACTCTGCACTAGCAGTCACCCAAGAGCGGTATTTGACTAGATCCAAAGCTTTGGATACTAGATGAGTGAAATGACACATAGATTGTGTCTTTAAATTGAGTATATTGTTTTTGATGTGTCAGGCTATGACATGAAAATGAACTAATAATTATTGGGTTAATTAATAATCGAGATTATGTGATTATTAATAACCAACCTTTTGCTATGGAAAATTTAAAGTATGTACTGGTGTGTGTGTATATATATATATATATATGTATGTATACATAAGAGAATTTTTTATAAGATGGAATAAAGGAAAATATGATGCATGAATTGCTGTGAAATACTATGTATATAACACTTTGACATGGAGACACCTAGCTACGGGGTACGCAGTCTTTGATATACCATTGTTCTGTTAAGACCCTAGTTATCAGGGTAATGGGATGACTGTGTATCCAGTCAGATACACGCTTTTATTGAGCAGTCAGGTGGCAGAGTCCACACTGCTACGTGAAAATATTTCATGGTCCCGTATTATGAATTTAAAATTATATATATATATATATATATATATATATATTGTCTGAATGCATGTTGTATGATATGATGCGAACGTTTTGGTAAAACGAATTTCAAAAAAAGTATTATGTATATAGTGTGTATACTATATGGTATCTATATATGTGTGAGGTATTTTGAAAAAGGTCAAACCAGTCTTGTGAGGCACAAATGATGCGATATAGAGTGTTTTTTCCTCACTAGGGATTCTTATGCCTTTTTCTTCCGTTGTTTATGTTAACCTTCTTTCACAGGTGACATTTTGGACGCTCGACATCTGATCCATATCTCGGACCTAGTGAGGCATTTTTTACTATAGTGAGTGCCCTCGTTCGAACTCTACTTTGCTCTGTCATAGAGCTCCACATCGGACTACTGTTGGGATATTGGCTACACTTATGTATTTTGGGATTTCTTTGATGATCTTATTTTTACTGATATTTTTGTTATATTGTATATATATATATATGGTTTTATTTCATTTATAAATGTTTTTATAAATGTTTTAAAAAAAATTTGGATAAGTCGGGTAAAATGTCTGTACACAGAGGCTTGTACGAGATGGGCTGGACTTCCATAGACGGTTTACGTCGTACGTCGGTCACGGGCCCGACTATGGGTCATGACAATCACCACGTCTCAGATTACAAAATCAATAAATATCCTCCTAGGAGAATAAGGAACCAATGACCAAACTGTCCCTAATGAATCCCCACTAACCAAAGTACTGCAACCTCCACACAACAGATATGGTCTAATGAAGTTAGACAAATATGCCATGTAGCCCTATAGGCAAAACATATGCAATGCTTACGACAGAAGAGGTGATGCTTCAACCTTGAAACGACTACACAAATCTCTCTAATTTGCTACCAAATATCTATGAATGCAATAGACAATCAGAATGCATATGAGAAGATGAGTTTGTTGACCATAGACACAATACTAGAATAATAACCAGAAGAGTATACGGAGGCAAATCCAACTGATTTGACCAAAAATACCTAAGCTTCACAACCGACTGAGATAATACAAAACCCAACACTCTGATACCACCTTTGTCACGACCCGTTTTCAGACCATGACCGGCGTACGAGGTGAACCATCTAAGGGAGCCCGACCCATCTTGAACAAGCCTCAGACACAGAATTAAAACCATTTTTACTTCAAACAATACTAAAGCATTTCTGAAGTTATTAATAAAAATAGAAATACAAACATTATTAAAACATAAATTTTCATAGCAATAATAAAATTATTATCAAATCAAAAATCACAATTAAATACCAAATAAGTTTACAGAGACAAACACCCACAGCTATACCGGTGTGGAGCACTTACTAAAACAAACCTACTGGGCCAAAAAAAGGCGCTAACTGAAACTGCAAAATGACTTACCAGGTATTGAATGCTGATAAACCACAATCAACCAAAATCAACTGCAAATAAGAATACAGGAGAAAACACAAGAAGAAAGGGGTAAGATCCCTAGTAACAAAATGACACTCTATAGTGTCTCATACGTGCCTCACAAAGACTGTTTTGAAAACATTTGAAAATACCGCAGGCAGATATAATTATATGTACGTATACATGCTAGATACAAAATAGTAGTTTCAAAATCCTTCATAACCAAAGCAATAGCAGGGATATAGATGTACAAAAATATTTATTTCAAGACATAAGTAATAAAACATGCAAAAATTCTTAACATGCATTCATGCTAAAGTTCATCATTTGTAACAAAAACAAAAACGTTATCAGAGTAAAAAATCATGCTATGCATATATCATGCCAAATGATATCTAGAGCTGATGATCCCTAATTATATGCCCGTATTACATTATAGTTGTGCTGACTTGATTAGATCAAAATAAACTAGCAGCCTTAGGAGTCAAAATAGTACCTGAATCAAAATGGCTAACAACTAACAGCCTTAAGGGGTTCTAAATGGTACTCCATCCACCCTAAGGGTCTGAAGGTTGTAACAAAGTAGATACTGATCTAAGCACATTTGCGAGCATTGCAGTCCCCGTGCTCCAGCTAAATATACCTCGACAGACTACAGAACAATACAATACGTGAAAATGGGCAATATCACAGACTCACCAAATTTTTGTGCCAAAACAATCAAACATGGGACCACTATTAATATCACACGTAGACTATGCCACTAGATCATATGTGGACTCTGATACTAAACACATATGTGGACCTCCACCACTGAAAACATATAGTCACGTGTGTTAGCTAGACACACAGGTTACCACATACTCTGGTAACTGAGTGTTACCACCTACACTGGTAATTGAGTTTTCACATTAGTATATCAAAGGTTACGTTTACCCCGTAACAAAGGTGTCCCATATTGTAACATCTTTTTGAAAACGTATGCAAATATATGTTTAAAAACAATCCAAGCAGGCAACATGCTGAACAACATCTTGTTTACCAAATTTATCAAACGTTCAACCGACACATTCATTTACAAAAAATATCTCAAATACTAGACAAAGTATTTTATTCTGAAAATACATTTAAACCCAAAAATCAATACATGTTTTAAAAAATATTATTAAATCCAAACAAAATATTTTCTAAATAACAATTATTTTAAAACTCAACAGAGGGTTTATTACCCAAAACTATAATAAATATTAAAACATAATATTTATTTCAAAAATCATCAAAAGCCTAAACAAAACATTTATTACAAAACATAATAAATTTCAAAGTAGGTTTTTCACGTAAACCAAATTTTAGGATTTTTCCCGATCCTTTAATAACTCCAATTTACATGCAAAGGTTCAAACATAACAAAAACCATATAGCTTTGAAGACACAACCTATATGTAAGAAGTTGTCATTTCACTCACCTGAAAATCCAAGCTAAATGGCCCCTTTAGCTCCACTGGTAGCTGGTCAATCTCGCTGATCGAAACACGAAGCTGAAACAATTATCAAGGTAGAATCAAAGACATGATGCTGGTATTGTGGTTGCACTGAAATGCGTTCACATGGCATATGCAGACTGGAACACTCAAACGACGACATTTTCGCATTTGGGATACTAGTGATTTGTCATTTGCTAGTGACGCCCTTTTGATCGGGCTCTTATGTTTATGATGTTAGATCTCTACACTGGGATATTATCGGGTTATTGAGTTGCCTTTGTACTTTGATGTATTTTGATTTATTACGATATTTATATATATGTTTTGAATATTTTATCTATGATATATGTTTATTCTATCGTATGTTTTAAATAATAAATGTTTTGATTAAATAAACATTTTAATCAATTGGATTTGGGTAGTAAGTTATGATCCATGAGGCTTGTGC
>CAODLS011133666.1:0-15600 GCA_948243855.1 Flueggea neowawraea
CACAGCAGAAAATTTTCAAAAAAATCACAGAGACATATAAGAACGGCACAGATACAAAGGCATGCAAACTTTGACAAAAATAATCAAAAATTTACCCTAATGGCTTTGATACCAATGAAAGTACACAAATAGCATACCAACAGACAATATTATCAGCAGTAATGATCAAAGAGTCGAAGACCTACCTCGAACCAACAAGAACAACAGTAAATAGCGGAAGAAAGAGGATCTCTGCTAGCCTCTATAACTGAACTACAGTCTTCTAAAGCAAGAATATCTTATGATTGTGCCGTCTAAAGGCCTCCTTAATACCAGATTGACTGAAGAAGAAGAAGAAGAAGAGCTTTCTTCTTTTGTTCTTCTTTTGTAAAAAAACGTGAAAAGAGAGAGAGGAGAAAAGCAAAGACGTGTTTTTTGTTGCAGGAGAAAAAGACGTGATCTTATTTCTCTTTCTTATCCTGCTTTTCTTATCTGTATTAGATAAGGAGAATTCCACTACATTGGTTCTCCTCTTAATTAGGCTCATTTGGTCCAATTGGAAACCCCACAACCAATTTCAATTAATTGGTTGGGCTCGTTAGCTGGTCGAACAACTGATGGACCAAGTTTCCACCAATTGGCGTCATGAGCGGACCCCAATAATAATATATTAAATCAAAAGCTGAAACATACATAATCAATTTAAATAAGAATTTTGAGCATATAAGTGTAAAATATATACATTTAAATAATTTATACGATATAAAAATAATAGATAAAATTCATATAAAACCTAGAAAAGCAAAAAGAGCATATGATATTTATAGGTGTTATGATTATGATTTAAAATTTAAAAAATGGCATAACGAAGAGTTGAACTTAAAATTGTGTCATATTAGTTCAACTTAATTATGACAACCTACGTAATTAACTCTTGCATTAACTCACTATCAACTATAATTGTTAATAAATCTTTATCAACAAATTTAATTTTTATCTCTTCTTAAAGAACATTGACTTTCGTTTTTTTTTTTGAAAAAAATAAAGTTAAAGCTTTTAATCAATTCAACTATTTTTAATTTCTGATGCGTAAAAAGTTGAATAGATCTACCAATATGGAGAAAGCATATATATCAATGATAAATTTTTTGACAAATGATGAAAAAATTGTAATTTTTTGCAATTACAAAAGCAATAATTGTTACTGACAATTGAATTTGTTTTAAAAGAAACTAAATTATCATAATTTGTGGTGGCGTGATACACCTTTAGCGAGAATGAAGTTTCAAAACTCTATTGCACAAATAACAATTTTATTCTATTCAAATTTAAATTAGTCAAATACGATACTAGTGTGGCTCTTTTAAAAAAATAAAACACCATAACAAGTAATTTAATAAAAAATACTATTTTTAAAAAAAATAAAGGCTAGCATATATACTGGATGATAGAAATGAAATCACAATTTGCACAGGGACGACATTTAATTGATGTCATTTTTCGGTTTGATTTCTGCATCCTATTGAATCAGAAACACCCAATCCCTGCATTCAAGTGTAACTTGAAACCCTCAATGCATTAAAGATGACAATTCGTATTTGCGTACCATAATTTCATATCACACATGGTTATATTCGTGCCAAAAAGTGTCGGGCAAAAGCAAAGAAGACTGTTGCCTCCCTACTAGATTTTCGCACACTAATGGCAACGAAGAAAAAACATTCAGCATCCTAAAGAAGTTATGAACCGATTTCATAATCACTTAATACTATTTTCTGTATTTTGAATTTTTTTGCAAGAACGAAACACAACTAATTTCTTCGGCCAAAAAACTAATTTCTTATCAATCTAATGATAATAAATCGACCACTCTAGTGTTGTTAGCGTCGTCCACAGTCCGAGAATTCATCCTCTTCGTTTCGTTGCAAAGTTGTAAAGATCACAAGTTCAATTGGAAGTTACTAACTCGCATAAAGTGCTCATCTGGGCAATGACAAGTTTGGTCCTGTCCCCTGTGTTAGGATAGGATGTCCCCATCTGAAACTAAACTATACTCTGTTTCCGGCATCGGATCTCCACAGATCAGACGATGTTGTAGCAAGACTACAAGAATATGCAATTGCAATGCATCTCGAAAAACTAGCCACTAGTAGAACAATTCGCCAGTTAATTGATCGCTGAAAATCAAACATTGAATCCAGCGGCAAAGAAACATAAAAGACTGTTTAGTTTGGAGAATTTTCTGAAAATTCCCTAAAAATTTAGAAAATGGAAATAAAAAATTAAAAGAATTGTTCAAAACCCAGTTTTCCACTTATTTTTTGAGGGAAAGAACAGCTTTTACAGAAAATTAACATATTTAAAAAACTAAAAAAGCTTGTTCAAACTCAATTCTCCACTTACTTTCTATGAAAACCAAGGATTTCCACAAAAATAAAATGGAAAACATAAAAATAAATAAATAACTGTTTTCCAAACTAACAGGTCCATAAGGGCAGAACTTATATTTAGCCACCTGAATTTATATCTAACATGTCATTAGTTTACTAAATTTTAATTTTCACCTATCAACTTACTCAACTTTTTAAAACAGATTTAATAATTCTTTCAACGTAACATCATTACTTTTACTGTACACGTCATATTTTTCCATCACGGGTTGATGACGTGAATGCCAACAGTACCAAAATATAGTGGAACACATATAATCCCCTAGACTTTCATTCAACATCCCTCCAGCCCTCTGAACTTCATATTTCATCTATCAGATTACTGAACTCTCTAAAACCTATGCTAAGAACACCGTCAAATCAATTAAATGAAATTCTCATTAACAAAATCATGCATTAAAGAAATAACATAAATGGTTTGTTTAATTCTATTTACTCTCAATATATAATTTTACAAATATTCATTAAAGAGCTATATCATTTAATGGTTAATACTTTAGATACTCTACTTTATTTTGATTTTTTTTATTAATGCTCAAAGATTTCAAACAAGTTTATTAAATAGCTCTTTAATTAATGCTTGTAATGTTGTAGAATAATAAATTAGGAGTAAATAGAATTAAACAAACTATTTATGTTTTTTCTTTAATACATGATTTTGTTAATGAGTATTTCATTTAACTTATTTTAAGGTATTTTTAACATATATTTTAGAGAGTTTAGTGAATTGATAGCTAAAATATAAAGTTTAGGGGACTGAAAGGATGTTGGATAAAAGTTTTAGGGGTTAGACATGTTCCGCCATATTTTGGTACTATTGACATCTACGTCACCATTTCCATGTCATCAACCCGTGACGGAAAAATATGATGTGTACAGTAAAAGTAACGGTATTACATTGAAGGAGTTATTAAATATGTTTTAAAAAGTTGAGTGAGCTGATATGTAAAAATAAAAGTTCAATGGACTAAAGAGATTATGGATATAAATTCAGGGGACTAAATATGGGTTCTGCTGCCCGTACAGACTAGTCACTCAAGTTGATACATGCATAAATGATAAACCTCACCTTCATTTCGTTCTTTCATCAGCAAGAGAGTCTACATAATATACCTTATAAAAAACCACGAAAATCTACAGTATGTACCAAAATCTTCCCCAAGCAAGATTGCTGAATAAGGTGGGCCTCATCATTTGCACTCAGTGAATTTCTGAAAGGCAGGGTTTCTGACAGGGACGAACTACTTCAACTGACAGCAAGCCTTTTGCTCGTAGGGAACAAACAACCAACCACCTCCGTCTCACAGAAAAAGGAGACCTCTGAACAGAAGCCTGAATGCATCAGAATAAGAAGCAAACCAGAATGCCACCGCAAAGCAGGGCATAGCATCGGGCTAATTAAAAGACAAAGATGAGAGGCCAAAGAAGAAAACAATGACGCAGTAAACTAATGTGTGTAGAACCAAATATCACATAAAATGGGTTTAATCAAAACGCAAGAGAATGTAATTCCACTAAGTAAAAAGACAAGCATTTCAAAGGAAAAAAAGATGATAATCTATTAAAAAACCTCATTAGTTATTTCACCAAAATGATCATGGACAACTTTCTAAAGCTTTCGAAGATTAAGCAAACTACTGTTAGAAAATGCACAAAACCACAAATCACATTACACGGCTTACAGTTTAACAAAGATGGCAACATAAGGTAATTTCACAAAGGAAAATAAACTAGATGCTAATGAAGCCTATGGAGCAGAAGATTGCAGTAAAGATTATTGAACAGAAATCTGATCAAGAAAGGGGAAAATGCAAACAATTTCAGCACCCTGCAAAACCTCAAGAGAAAAAAAGATACTTTCTACCTATTATCCTTTCCTTGGCAATTTTGACAAAACAACATGATCAAAAATTATGAACCTAACCCAGCCATGGTTCTGAAAAAATGAATCTTATCATCAAGCACGAAAATTTAGTGTAGCACTGGTGAAAGACCAAAAATTTATCTGTCTCTAGCAAAATGGGCCATAAAACCATAAAATTTTGAAAATCAAAAGCGAGCTTCTCCATACAGACACTCTTCAAGGCGTACATACTATCTAAGAAAGCGCTGTATGGAGTAACTTGATCGACGCAGGCTCAAAGCCTTCACAGAATTGTATAACATACAGAAGACCAACTGCTAAAGCACTTTTGCATCGAAGAAGTTAATTCTTGTATGAATCATCACTAATTGTATAGATTAGATAACAAATTGAAACATAAAACCCTAAAATACATTTATAGTATAGAACTAGGCCGGTACAAAATCACCAATTCTATAAAATCGAAACCAAAATTCAGATTCTAAAACCAAAATTCCGCTCTCAGTTCACATAATAATCAACTCAACATCACTATAAAATTACATAGTTGAGACAAGCACTGATAGTTGAGACAAGTACTGACTTAAGCGACGGCGATAGGTTGCTGTTTGGGAGGATCGCGGCTCTTGTTCTTATCATCGCCGCCGATGAAATCTTCGACGTTGTAAATGACGGTGATGTAGAGGGAGCAGCTAGGGCACCGCGCTATCTCCTCGCCGAGTCGGAGGTCGTCTTTGGTGATCTGGAAGAGGTCGCCACAAGGACAAGGATACGTGTACGCTTGTAACTCCTCGTTCCACTGCATGTCCTCAATCTCCACGTCGTCGTACGACATCGTTTTCTTCTGGTATCGTTCTTCCTTGTAGGAAGAAAGGAATGAACGCTGCAATTGCACGCAGGAACTCCGGTATAAACGGTGGGATGTGGAGGAGTTAGGGCCGGCTTTGTTTAGTATTTAGATTGCCCGATCGACTTGATTGCGTTAAGTCGGTTCGGTTTTCAAGGTATTAAAGCCGGTTCGGTTGGTGAGCCATAAGATCGAACTAGCCGGCCCAAAACCGTAATTTTATTAGTTAGTTTGGTTTTTACTTTGGGTCGGTTTTGGTTGAAAAGTTCTTCAACCGCACTCTCACGGTAGAAGAAGAAATAAAGAAGCACTGTAAGCTGAAACCTCCCTGTATCGTCCACTGCCACCTACCAAGCTCTCCACTCGCACTCTCTTGTTTGCAGCAAAGACCCACTTCACTTATTGTACAATGAAACCTCACAAGCTTCTAAACACTCCTCTAAAACCCGCCATTGTCAAACCTTCCGCTACATATCGCCAATTCACTCATGCAACTTTCTGTTTCACCAGCACCAATCGTCAAACCCAGTTTCTGCATCAAAGCAATGATTTGGATCCTTCTTCTAATCACACACACCAGCACTTGCTCAACTCGATTCACTCTTCTCAGTGGCATTTCATCGAACAGTTGCACCAAAACTGAACCCCTCAACAGTCTCCTCCACTCTCTTAAGTCTTTGCAAAACGCCACATTTAGCCCTCCAGTTTGTAACCCATTTGGGGTTTCATGCTCTTGATTTTAAGATCAAGTGTCTTGCTATTGCTTTGGTATCCCGCTCCTCCTCCCCGAAACCCACATTGCAGCTTTTGAAACAGGCCATTACTGGCGGCATTGGTAGCATTAAGGATGTTTTTTAGGAGTTGGCGGTGTTGAGGGACCAGTTGAGCGTGACAAATAGTGTTCTTTTTGAGGAGTTGATATGGGCTTGTTGTGAATTGAAGAGGGTTGATGATGCTTTTGAGTGTTTTGATATGATGAAGCAAAAGGGTTTAGTTCCAAAGACGGAGACATGTAATTGTATGTTGAGTTTGTGTTCGAAGATGAATAGAATGGAGAGCGTTTGGGTTTTGTATGCAGAGATGTTTAGGTTGAGGATTAAGTCGAGTGTGCATACTTTTAACATAATGATTAATGTTCTGTGCAAGGAAGGGAAGTTGAAGAAGGCCAAGGATTTCATTGGCTTTATGGACAGTTCAGGGGTTGACCCTAATGTTGTTACTTATAACACTGTAATTCATGGCTATTGTTCAATTGGGAGAGTTGAAGGTGCTCGTATGGTTTTTGATTTGATGAAACGTAACAGGGTTAATCCTGACTCGTACACGTATGGTTCACTTATTAGTGGAATGTGCAAGGAAGGAAGACTTGAGGATGCATCTGAGATGTTTGAGGGAATGAAACAAATTGGGTTAGCTCCAACTGCTGTGACTTATAACATCTTGATTGATGCGTACTGCAACAAAGGAGATTTGGATACGGCTTTTGGTTATAGGGATGAAATGATCAAGAAGGGGATAATGCCAACTATCTCAACATATAATGTGTTGATTCATGCTTTGTTCATGGAAGGTAAGTTCAATAAAGATGATGAAATGGTACAAGATTTGTCAAACAAGGGAATGGCTATGGATTCAATAACTTTTAACATCCTAATCAATTGATACTGCAGATGTGGGGATGTAAAGAATGCATTTAACCTCCATGATGAAATGCTGCGCAAGGGAATTCAGCCTACAGGGGAAACTTATACATCTTTGATTTATGCTTTGAGTAAGCAAAAGAGAATGAATGAGGCCGATGACTTGTTTAATAAGATAGTCGGTAAAGGAGTATTGCCAGATCTTATAATGCTCAATGCTTTGATTGATGGCCATTGTGCTCATGGGAATATGGATCGTGCATTTTTGTTGTTGAAAGAGATGCACAGATGGAAAGTTGCTCCTGATGAAGTGACTTATAACACTCTAATGCAAGGCCATTGCAGGGAAGGGAGAGTTGAAGAAGCTCGTAAACTTATTGAAGAGATGAAAAGCAGGGGAATTAAACCTGATCATGTTAGTTATAATACCCTAATAAGTGGCTATAGTAGGAGAGGTGATATGAAGGATGCATTTGGAGTCCGAGATGAGATGTTGAGGATAGGATTTGATCCAACTCGAGTCACCTACAATGCCCTAATACAAGGTCTATGCAAAAATCAGGAAGGAGATCTTGTGGAGGAGCTTCTCAAAGAAATGGTTAGCAAAGGCATGACTCCTCATGACAGTACATACATCTCTTTGATTGAGGGCATGGGGAAGGTTAATGACTCAGCAATAGTTAACGGTCCATGATCAAATCTTTTTTGTTTCATGGCGATATTTTTTTCCTTAGGAGAGAATGGAGTTTTTTAAAATATTGTTCTTCAAACTCCATTCTTTGAGAATTTTGTTATTCGGGTATCAAATCTTTACTTAGATATTTGTTTATAATAAATTTGATTAGATTAATAGGGTAGCATGCAACAAATATTTTTAATAAGTGAAACTAAAATCTTGTTATGCTTTTTCTCCTTCTCTCTTGCATTTACGGGTGTGGAACCCTGAGTGTGTGTACCCAACTCTCATCTGGAAATTCAAATCTGAAGCTACTTACAATCTTTGTCATTCAATTTATTTTTTCTGTATGGTTAATCTCTGCTTCAAGGATCAGGCCTGATGTTCTGAAGATAACTAACCATGTAAGATTATTTCCTTCAGTATATGTCTATCTCAATGAAGTTCATGTAAATTAACCTGCAATTGCATTTACCTTCATTTTTTTGCTGATTTTCTGGCATTCTAATGTTCATCTTGTTCAATTTGAATTTCTCCTGGTCTAATCTCTTAATTACTGTATGAAAGTTGTGCCAGATTTGAGAGTTCAATTGATAATACTGGCTACATGTTTTGAATATTCATTCTTTATACCTTGTTTTATGGTGGGATAACATTTTTCTTTAAATAAATTTGTACTCAAGTCCAAAACATCATATTATACACTCACAGGTGAAAGGGAATATACTTTGGAATCTTAATGCTTTTATATCATTATTCTAATTCAGCTGTATTAACTGAAAATGCAATTCACTGAACAAGTGGCAACATCTTATTTATGTTGGAACACGTCATTCCCCACTAAAGACATATAGGTTAATTATGTGGCCTTGAAAACCTTGAAGGGACACTTCTTTTGGAACTTTGACAAGAATTAGTTCATCTGGTTGGCCATAAGCAAAACAAGGTAATGTTATAAATAAATGAGTCCATAATGGTTCATTATGTTGACTTTGTTGATGTGTAAACTTAAATAACGTTTGTCATTTCTGTTGCTTGGTTAATTTTAATGGTCTTTATATACCACTATAAATCTTATCTTTTTTTTTGGCAGGGGAAAATGTGTCACTTCTGATGAAGCTTTGTTGCGTGCATGTCCTTATTGCCTTTTCGTTTGTGGAAACACATGCACCATGCACCGAGTTATTTGAATACATTGTCACATTGTACGTCTACTGCTATTGATGTTGTTGAACAATGCGTCTAGAATTTACTTCTATTTAAAGCTTTAGGAGGGGTATGGAACTGATAAACAAAGCTTGCATGGGAACTTTTTTGGGGCATATTGCACCTGGTTTGGCCCTAACCCTTCTGGGTTTATGGCACGCCATTAACACTATCAGAGCCTATTGTTCCAAAGGCTCTACTAATTTTGCTGTGAAGTTTTGGTACCCATTTTATGGCCCTCTTTCTAAACTTAAGCACTTTGAACTCATAATCGTCCTCTGTTTCTCCATCTCTGCAATCACTATGCAGCTTGTAGACTTTCCCCACTTTAGCTTTGGTTTCAAGCTTGACAACTTTGAACATGCTACAATGTTCCTTCACCTTGCTATATTTGCAGGTTTTGCACTTTTTTCGGAGATAAGTTGTTCATCTGATAAGTTTTCTGCAGTTACTGGAATACTAGCAGCATCAGTTTTTGGCCAAGAACTTTTCTTGCTCCATTTCCACTCAACTGATCACGTTGGACTGGAAGGCCATTATCACTGGCTATTGCAGCTCATAGTGTTTGTTTCCCTTATTGCCGCTCTCGCTGCAACTAGCTTCCCAAATAGTTTTCCAGCTGCTCTTGTTCTGTCAATATCGGTTGTATTCCAAGGATGTTGGTTGATAAACATGGGCTTTATGCTGTGGGTTCCGGAACTCATTCCGGAAGGTTGTGTGCCTCAGCTGTCTGAGGCTAGCACCGATAACATGCATGGAGCAGTTACTTGTGGATCTCCTGAGTCAGACTTAAGGGCAAGGGTACTGGCTAACTTGCAGTTCAGTTGGATGCTTTCTGCAATTCTGTTGCTTACAAGTTGTATTTGTCTGAAATTAGCAGGAAAATGCACACAAAATGAACAAACTACCGAATATGAGCAACTTCGCAACAGAAGAACTGATGTTCCTATAACTATTGTTGGCTTTAAGCAGGCACATCCTTGATATATTATCGTAGTATGTAAAACTGGGTATCTCTATGCCCATTAATACTAAGTCTGATTATTGTAACTGCTAAACCCGCACCTTTCATGGGTACATATTGGATGTACTTCTATTGTACTCTGTTTTTTTAGCTTGTCTGGTGCTATGCCCTCATGGAAACTGAAGTGAAATTGACAGTGTATGCCTTGCTAACCTGCTGTAGACACCTTTGTCAGGCAATTTTCTATAATTATAACTGGCTTAGAACTGTATGAAATCAATAATGTAACAGCTATGGAATATATACACATAAATTTGTTGTCCATATACGGGGAGACAATTGCTAAACATCTTGGCATCTTGCATGGTGAATAAGAAATCTGGGACTGGATACATGAAACTCTCCACATATAATGAAGTTTTTGTCCTCAACTTTCATCATCATGATCTAACTGAATTTACAAACTTAATAATTCTTTACTGCAGATCAGCCAAAGCTCTTGGTTTCTTCTCAGTTGCTAATTTCAGACCATGGAAGGCAACCTTGGACTGAGGATAACATCCAGTGGGGGCTGCTTTACCGACAGTGAATCCAGGAACTTCACTCATATCAACAGGCATATCTGAAGCTGTCTTCAGTTCAAAACCATGAAGTAACCTAGCAAGTGGCAGGTATGCAGCCTGGAGGGCGAATGACACACCTGGGCAGATTCTTCTGCCAGAACCAAATGGTAAAAACTCATAGTTCTGACCCCTATAATCCATATTGGCATGCTCCTCAAGGAAACTCTCAGGCTGAAACTCGGAAGGGTTGGACCAAATTCTGGGATCTCGCTGCAGCTTCCATATATTGAGGAACAAGCGTGTGCCTGCAGGGGTATGAAACCCTGCAACTGTGCAGTCCTCCATGGCTTCTCTTGGCACCGACAGTGGTGCAGCCGGATGTAATCTCAATGTTTCTTTGACAATGGCTTGCAAGTAAACAAGGTTCTTTATGTCCGAATCATTTACTTGCCGATGCCTTCCTACCTTTGTGTCAAGCTCGTGTTGTGCTTTTTAAAGAACTCTGCGATTGTTTAGTAGCAAACACACCGTCCACGTAAGATTGGCGATTGTGGTATCATTCCCACCCAAAATAAGAGCCTGCAAATGCGTCATAATTTTGTTCAAGTTAATGAGATAAAGAGATATCAACACAGCTTTGTTAAAGTCTACTTCATCTAGCCGATGTAGCACGATGTATATATCATGGAACTCTGTTATTCTGGTTAGAAAATTTGTTTTCTTTATAAATGGAAGAGAGCATAACTTCCTGTTTGTCCAACATAAAACTAGAAGTCAGTTTTAACTTACTTTGGCTATGCCAAATTTCATTCTGCGTATGCTACTTTCTGATCATTTTAGTGAATTAGGTGATAAATACAGAACAAAAATTTATCTCCTACATTCCTTTTTTTTCTTTAATTTACTCTGCATCAGTAACTAAAAACACCAAGCATATCTGCACAATCTCATAGTTTACATAGACCCAGAGCTTTTGCTCATTCTCAAGCAGGTTAGTAGTACATTAAGGGATTGCAGAACTTACCAGGCAAGTGGCCTTGATGACAGTAAGGCGGTCTTTCGAAAGATTGCCATCATCATCCATGGCAGAAAGCATAACATGAATGAAATCCTTCTCTTCCTCAGAGATTTCTCCCTCTTCCCTCCTTTTTTGATGTTCATCAATCCACTTCTCCATAACTGTATCCATCACCCTGGAAGAAATTTTCATCTCACCTACATGCCCTTTGACATAGTCAAGCCATCCAAGAATTGGAATTGTATCTGAAAACGGTACCATTCCTGTCAGGCAAAAAAAATGAGCCAACTCATCGTGAAACTGCCTACTGTCCTCACCGGTATCTGCTTCAGCCCCGAAACACCGCTTCCCGACAACCTTTCTGACAATGATGTTCAGTGCCAAATTCCCAAACTTCTTCTTCAAATCCACAGGACCATACCCTCCACCTTTCACTGTCTCCATATACAGTTCCTTGATGAACGAGTTAACCTCCATGTCCTGGACATGCTTCTGCAACTCTAGCCTGTAATTTGAGAGCAGTTCAACCGTGACCAACTTCCTCATTTCGCGCCAGTACTCTCCGTACGGCGCGAAGCCAAACATGGCGTTATCATACCCCATGAGTTTCCCCACCAACGAATTTGGACGTGTAGAGAAAACATTGTCATTTGTGGTGAAGCAGTCTTTAGCTACTTCCCAGCTGCTGACAACAATTGCTCTGTGAACTCCGAGGCGGATTCCGAAAATCGGACCGAGTTCATCGGCCATGTCCCCGAGTTGTTTGTGCAGCATCTGGTTTTCTCGTCCAAGAAGAGGAAGGTGACCAATTATAGGCCATGACCCTTTTGGCTCTGGTAGCTTTTTGCCATTTCTTTTGCTCTCTTGGACATATTTTCTGACTAGCCAGATTGATATTATTGCCACAAGAAGAGCATAACACAGGAAATCTTGTTGCTCAGAGAGGTACTTCATCGTCATGGCTTTGAAGTGTAGTGCAAGTTAATTGAACCTGTGGGTACCGTATCTCTAGCTCAGCTGTTATGGTTCAGGTTATTATAGGAGCAACTACTGAAAATTTCCTCATTATAGGGGTGGTTTGGTTAAAAAATGTATTGAAATCGGAATAAAAAATGATTATATAGGAAATTGAAATGATAAGAATCGGAATTAAATTGATTTTTACGGTAACTGTCGAGTTTAATACAAAATCGGAATATAATTATCATAATTTTCTGTGTTACGGAATCGAAATTAATTATAAAATTTAAATATTCAACATGTTGATTAAAATCAACCATGTTGATTAATAAACAAACTCACGGACCCAATTATTCGTTCATTACTTTTTAAACGACGTATCAAATCAAGTTAGTTTACGACATCGTTCCTATTAATTTACTAAAATATTACGAAGAGCGGTTTAATAAATTGGCTTTACGTATAAACAAAAAAAATTGTCTATTTAAACATCAAAGTGGTTTCTTGATTTAATCTTTTGTGAGGATAGTGAAAAGAAAATGTAACTTTTATTCATTATTATTTGTTTATCTTTCCCCTCTCTCCCTCTCTTTCCTATAACAATTATATTTGATTGACAAAATCAAAGTGGTTCAGTACAGTGGATTCGCAATTATGCACTAAAATTTAGGATTTGTCGCATGTGATAAGTGATAACATGTGTATTTGCAATTCACATTAAAATTATTTAGATTTGTTTGGTGGCGTTTATTTTTGATAAATTATAAAAATAAATTATATATTAAAAAATATAAAAATTAATACGTTTTTTAACAACTGAATATGTATAAATCATATTAAATAAACAAAACCATTTTAATACTTTTTTTTTTACCTGTGTGGAGAGGTGAATTTATTTTGTTCACTCATATCTTTGTGATGACTTTTTTTTTGGCATTAATGCAATTTTTGTGATAACATTATGTTGGAAAAAATAGTTCGTCCATGACGGGTGAACTGAACTCGGTTGGTCGAGGTGTGAACTGAGACCGTAAATCGAGACCAATTAGAAAGCCCAATTGAGGAGAATCAAACTCGGTTAGTCAAGATGTGAACCGGGACATGAACCGAGGCCAATTGACAAGCCCAATTGAGTTAATGATGAAATGAGTTCGTTGGGCTCATTAGGTCCTTTAGCCCGTTTGGAAGGCTATATAAGGAACCTGGCTTCCTTTCCATTCGAAGAACACCAACACACACACACAAAGAGAGAGAGAGAGAGAGAGAGAAAGCTCTCAACCGGGAGAAAAAGAGGTTCGGTCTCCTGTCTCGAGTCCTGCACAGATCACGTGTGGCATCTAGATTGTGAAACAATCCAAGCAATTGTAATCTTTTTCTCTGAAAGTGATGCAATGATAAGTCTTGGAGTGATTCAACTTTTATATCATTTACCTCAAGTATGTGCGGATGTTCTTGATCATGCCTTTAGTGGTAGCAAGATTCATACTTCTAGTGGGAGTAGAAAATATTGATCCTAGTGGGAGTTCATATAGGGAGCTTGAATACACTAAGGGCATCAAGATTCTTATTTTCCAGTGGGAGTAGGGAACTTAAACCCAGTGGGAGATTTTTTTTTTAAAATGCATAAAAATAAAAGGGATGAAGTGTCACGACGACATTTCTTCTATAAATAAATCGATCGTGATTCTTTTTGGTAAAGTCTCACGAAGACATTTTTTCGATAAATGATTCGATCGTGATCCTTTTAGCAACCCCACAAGTCAATGATGAACCTACGAGTATATTAGTTGTTCACTCATTCCAGTGAAAATAGCAATGGAAGTATAGATGACATTTGAGAGATTGAACCGTGTTTAAGAATAGGTTAATATACACAACGGGTGAAAACCTATTGGAGTAAGTGGATATATAAGCGATAAATCGAGTAAGACATCGATAATCGCGTAAAGGAGATTTAGTCAATGAGATTGAAAAGTCCAACTTGTTGAGAGATTTACCTCTGCCGAATAGACTTTGGCATATAGGCTAGTCTATATCTCAACCTACATCAACGGATGTAGAGACTCATTTTCTCAATCAAGAATCTGGAGTAGAAACCTATAAAGTTTAACCTAATGGTTTCATCGTCCAATTCTCAATTGAGAATTTGAAAATGAAATCTATGGGGTTTGAACCAATGATTTCATTATCCAATGTATGACCTTAGACATTTTTTGAGAGAATGGTATCTTCGTATAAGCTATGATAATACCATATGTTTCAAGGTGAATCTTGTCATTCTAAATTGTGTGGATATCACACTTGTAGTTAGAAATGGTCTATCATACTTGAATGACACCAATGATTGGTCGTGGTCTAACTTTGAGATATATGATATGGGTTGACCTTGGAGTCGAGCTCCAAGATATCGTTTCAGTTGATTATTGTTCCTCTTCATGTAAGATGGATCAACAAAGTACTTGAATGATTTAAGATGCAGAAATGTATAATCTATAGATATCATGTGACTAAGAGCAAATCTCATAGCAAAGGCGTGTGTCCACAAACTATATGAAAAGAAGAATGTGTAAGGAACGTTCTTCAAACGAATGTCATGTGAATGTCTTTTGTAATATAGAGTACATGTGTTAATTACAAGATTATGTCTTGTATTAAATGTCTAGGTGTGAAAAATGCCTAGAGTTTGCTAAGTTGTCAAGTTAGCTAGCAAACATTAATCCAACACATAAAGAGGGTGTTGGAAAACAGTGAGCGAGATACTTGAATGCTTTAGAAGCACTACAAGGCACTGTGTTATCGTGAGGGTTTGTGATAAAATGAGACACAGTTGCAACTCCATGTATTGATATGGGCTATAGAGAAGTCCAAGTCTGGTTATGTGTTATTATCTGGCTGAAAGGTCAATCCACATAATAGTGAGGAACACATATAAGTGTGGTAAAGGAAGTTGAGACTATAGCTTCATAATCTGCAGTGCAATAAGAAGGTTGGCTATTAAGTGAAATGAACCACTTAACACTAACTGCCTAAAAACCTACGACGGTCTTAGTGACAGTCAACCTGATTGCTTAAGGATCAATAAGATCTATTATAAGTCTAAACAAATCGAGATCAAGTATCATTTAGTAAAGGACTTGGTTGCACAAGGACAAGTAAATTTGAGTACAAGTTTCACTTGAAGAAGTGAACTTGGAATGTAAGTCTATGCAAGATGAGATCGTAAGATCCGTTGATAAAAGCCTACAAGGAATAAGTTCCTTAAGATCCATATGGCACACGAAGTGTGTAATCCCTTAAAACATGATCTTTAATAAGATCATTATGGACAATACACGAGCACAAATATTGAGAGTTGACATTTGTTGTAGCGTTACGAGTGAAAGCATGTTGGACAGAGAAGTAACCCACTCACACGGGTGTTTACCTTAGTTTT
>CAODLS011133750.1:0-12688 GCA_948243855.1 Flueggea neowawraea
CGCGTATATGCATCAGTGCGTGCATCACACCTATTGCAGCGGAAATGCCGCCACATGTCGCCGTTGTGTGGAGCCAAGTGTCGCACAACCGTAGAGATACATGTCGATTTCTTAATGGTCTAAGTCGACCGACATGCACGCCACGTGTCACGATGACGTGTATGACACATGACAACTATATCACGTGTCACTATATCAATGGTTATATGTGATGGCGTGTTGGGCCAGTCAGCATGTCATGTGTCCTTGACGTGTATGCCTACGTGGCATTATTTGCCACGTGCCGGACGTTGATTGGCTACCGACACTCATTCCATATGACATTTGACTGACACGTGTTGTGTTGCTATTAGTCCACGTTTTGGTCAATTTGACCGATTTTCTCTCTCCGCCAAATGTCGCGTTCTGAGTGGGTCGTGTGGGCGAATCACATATCGTCACTCCCCCTTCTTATTAGATGAATAAATTCATCTGCGTATCTTCACTCAGTATTTTTCGATCAGATTTTCTTCGATTTGACGATCTTCCCGATAGAATTTTGCAACGAAATTTTGGAAGGTAACATTTTCAAGGTTACTGATATCAAATATTTTGTCGGAATTTTGAAATTCCAATTTTCAAAATTCGACTCCGGTTAGACTCTAACCAAAAACGACGTTCGAGACAGAAAGTAGAATACTAAAAAATCACAGTAGACATCCTAGACAAAGACCAACAATATTTTTGAAACATATTCAAAAAACTCGTGTTGGCTCTAATTCCAATGAAGAAATTGCATACTGGTTAACTAATAAACAATATAATAAATAGGTTCGACTTACTAACATCTATTCCAGCGAAAGCTAGCAGCGGAGCAGGACCCGTTCTATGTTGGCCTTGCGAGCAAACCACGGTTGAAATGTCAACGAGAATGTCCGACTATTTCGCAGTCTAGATGCCACACGTGATCTATGTAAGAGGTCGAGCATCACTCTCTCCCGGTAGAGAGCGCTCTCTCTCGATTTTGGAGTGTGGTGGAGTGAATGTGGTGGTGGAAGAAGAAGCATTCTTCTTCTTATATAAGCCACCAAATGGGCTCGTGGGCCTTACGAGCCCATTTCATTCACAACTCAATTGGGCTCACTAATTGGCCTCGGTCCACCGTCTTGGTTCACACCTAGACTAACCGATCTGGTTCTTTTTAATTGGACTTTCCAATTGGTCTCTGTTCACGGTCCCGGTTCACACCTTGACCAACTGAGTTCAGTTCTCTCGTCATGGATGTACCACTTTTTTCAACAAAACTCTATAAAAAAAATAATAATAATAAATAAATTTAAATTAATAATATGAGAAAAATTAAAGAAAAAATATTTATTTTTATTACATAAAATATATCTCCAATTAGAAATAAAACTGTAATTAATAGTTCATACAATTACTAAATTTTTTAAAATTTGATGAAGTTAAATAAAAATATTTTATATATAATACATTTTGAAATGTTTTTTTGTAAATTTTATAAAAATTGATCTATATAAAATAATCAAAAAATTATTTATGAAATGATTTATAAATTTTAGAAAGAAATAGAAAATTGTAAGTAAATAGTATTTTGAGAATATATTTGTAAATATACATTGTTAGCTACTAAAGAAGTTGGACTTAAGAGAAGTCAAACAACTAATTTTCTAAAAATT
This sequence comes from Flueggea neowawraea, assembly GCA_948243855.1. NCBI lineage: Eukaryota > Viridiplantae > Streptophyta > Magnoliopsida > Malpighiales > Phyllanthaceae > Flueggea > Flueggea neowawraea. The sequence goes on from CAODLS011133750.1 coordinate 1,680, forward strand.
TAACTTTTTTTGTTCAAACAAAAAATATTCTAAACTTTCTGAAAAATTACACTCCTCTCACCCATTCACCCCTAATCAAGCCAGCCCTAAACCAAATACAAAATCTAAATCTTGAGGACCGGTGAAAGTTCTAATTTTAAAGCGCATAAAAATTGTGGGAAGCAAATATACAAATTTTAGACGACAATAACTCTCGGAAGATATACCCATTTGTAGGGTAAATGACCATTTTTTATAGTTAAACTCTTAGCTTACAAAAAGACTGTCGAAATTGAGGACAACAAATTGCGATTCAGATCAGCTCTTCGTTTCCTCTCTGTTGGAAACCTTTCGTCCCATTTCTTCTCAAGTCCATCGCTTCCATGGAAGGGGCTCTGGAGGTTTGGACCTTTTTTATTTTTCTGGTTGTTGGTAGCTTAGTGATTATGTTCAGCTAATCGACCATGCAATATTGTGTACAAGTCATTGTGAACCATGCCAGACCAAAATTCTCAAGTTATATTTTCAGAATTATTAGGTAACAGAGGTGACTATATGTTGATTAAAAAAAATATGTAGTATAATTAATGATATCAACAAGTAGTATCAAATATCAATGATGGTGAGAGTGCATGGTCAATGCTCAATAGTTACCGAGTAAAAAGTCAGTGTTTGGTAAAGAAAATTAATGAGGAGGAAAACAATAATTAAAGTCAGCAACCAAAACCAAATTTATTTAATTTTTTGCCGCAAAGAATGAGAGCGTTCATTAAGATTCAATACGGTCTCCATTTAAGTCTTATGTTGGTGTTTTTTCAGACAAAGTTTCCAGAATGTGTAAATGCTTCTTGGCCTAAAATCTCTTTTTTACTCATTCTATCTCAATTTTATAGATAATAATCATTTTATACAATAATTAAAAAATTATAGTTTTAGTAGTTATATTCATTTAATTTTATAATTTTTTCACTTATTCCCTTATAGTTTTCCAAGAAAAATACCTAACAATTAATATTCTCAAACTTAACAATTAAAATTAGTTAAGGGAAATACTATAATTTTGCTAATAATTAATAAATTAAAAAATTGTATCTATATTTTGAGATTCTCAAAATAGAAAGTGTATCTACAACTACAATATTAGGACAAAGAGAGTATTTTCTTTTAATTCAATTAAAAAAGGGCACCAATGACTAATTTACAATCTACAATAGCAATAAATCGATAAGTTAAAATATGTCAAAATTCAATTCTATTAGTAATGACAATTTTAATAGAAAAGAAATAAATTAGTGGTCTAAGAAAAATTTGAGTTAACTATTTTTATTTGAAAATAAAAAACATCTTTATAGAGACAAAATTGGAAAATTTTACCGTAATTTAATCTATCAAATCTATCACAGTCTACCAAAACACAATTTATTTCTGTAATTTATCAAGTCAATTTAACTCAAATAAATACACCTAAAAAAAATAGGAAGTACAGACATCTACGCCATAAAGATTGGTGATAAATGGAATATTGGTAGATTTTCATAGTCAGCAATCTTTTTGGGGCAAAATTGCTTGGATTTGTTATTTTGTTTGACTGTTGGGAATGTTAATATCGAGTTGTTAAAATGTCGAATTTGATTTTTAATTTTTTTAAAATACTAATTTTATGCTTTTTTTTTATTTAATCTGCCCTTTTTCTTTCTTCAGAAGAAGAGTTTGGAACTCTTAGTGATAAGAATATTGGTTGGTCCAATGTTAACATAAGAACTTTCATCTAGAAATTCGTTTTGTGTCTTCAACGATCGATTTGACTTTTTTAATTGATGATTGTCGTTCTTTGCTAGCAATTTTAAAAAATTGTAAAGGTTGAGTTTGGTAAAAAGAATGGCAAATCATGTTGTTTATTCACCCGCAAAGGTGTTAGATCTAATTTTAAAAAGTTAGTAGCAATCCTATCTCATAAATCGTTTTTAAAGTAAAATTAGATTCAATTTTAAAATGGCATCAGAATAATGTTAGTTCAATATGTGACCTCTTTTCTCAAGTATTGATATCTTCATCCTTTCCTAATGGTGTGGTACTGCTAGATTTTTTTTTCTTTTTCCCGAACTGAAGTTGAAAACTAACTATTTCGACCCTACAAACTCTATAAGCTTAGAACGCGGGACTTCAAAATCTTGGGCAAATTTGCCTACAACCAGGTTAGACCATGAACACAGGTACTTGTGGTGCTAAATTTTAGCAGTCGAACATGTCAAACTAATCGAGTTCAAACTTGTGCGTAGCCCTAGTTTTATTTGATATTGGCCAATTATAGTTAGGAGCTAGCTGTATTTTCATACCTTATTATATGCATTTTTATAGATGTCAACCATTTTCATGGACTCCAACTAAATCATCAATGAAATTTATCTTATTAAAAAGAAAAAAAACTGTTGGTTTTTGACGCAAGCAAGGAGCGTTCATAACGATTTAAACTTTTAGGTACTTCTTTTCCTCAAAGTATGGATTGTCCTAAATTTAGCTAAATTATTATCATCATGCCTTTCAAAGAAAGAAACCACTTTTCATCATTTTAGTGCTCCTACTAAATTTATTGCATTTATTGCATATTAATGACGTGGGCTTATCTATATTCAATAATTTACGTACAAAAATACATTGTTTTGGTTGATAAGTTTGTCACCATACATATGAAATGAAACTGAAGAAGCTCAGAACAAATGATTTACGTACATGTCACTGTTGCCTAAACACCCATCCGTGACTTGCCACGAGAGCCATGCAACTCCACCAATGCTTCTTAACGGACAAGTAGACAATAATAAGCTTTGTACTCATTTTACGTATATAGTTATATTAATCCAACAATATTGATCATGTTACTATAAGATTGTTCAATTAGTAATTAAGTATCGACTTACACATTAAATTTTGGGTTTAAAACTCATGGGAAACATCTGCAATAATAAATTCTCAAAATGTGTGAAACCGTATTGAAAATTCTCCTTAGCCACAACCAAATAATTTAATATGCATAGTCTAAAGCAGTGTAATGAAGTTCTCTTCATTGAATAATAGCCACTTCCATATTAAAAGACTCGTGTTACGTCATATATTTGATAGAACCTCTAAACCTCTGAGACCAACTTTAAATTCTCTCAAAATAAACAAGAATTAGTCAAATGAGTGCAATTTGTAAAACGAACCTAAGCCTAAATACTTTCCAGTTTTACAGGATTCCCCTGAAGGGACAAGTCGAAATACTTTGGATTTGGGGGAAAAAAACATTAAAAGGATCTAATGTAAAAGATTTCACAATTAAAACAAGCAACAATAAAATCAGTATTTACAGACAACTTTCAACTTCAATGGAGATCCATGATTGAAGTGAACCCCAGTCCAAACTAGACAAATGGGCTCAGTTGTACAGTTGCATTTTCAACCTTTTAGGGAGTCATTACATCATGTGTTGTTTTTTCTTTTGTCTTCTATCTCAGACATCATGATTATGAAAACCCAATCGTTTTCTTTTCTAACTATGAATGAAACGCAATATGTTAACTGTCTGGTTAAGGTGTAATTTGAGCCTTGTGGACCCAAATTCAAGTTCGAGATAGAGCATTTTCTGAAAGTGTTTTAAGTCTCATTTTAGCAATAGATTTTGGGACCCTGGTTCGGTTCTTCCATTTCGCCCTAGCAAGTAGAATTTTAGTAATGAGATTTGGTTGCCACTAAACTCAACTATAACTCTTAGAATATTCTATAATATAGAAGAGCTTGTATGATCTCATTCAATGAGAGTAAACTATTACCAGTAGTCTCTTCTTCTCCTTTTTATCCTAAAAAAATAAAAAAAATCCCCAATCTATATAGTCCTCTTCCATGGGAAAAAAATCTATAGTCCTCTTCACACGAACGTTTAATATGAATGCCCATTTGAAAAATATATAATAAAGAAAAAATTAATGGTGGTGTCACCACTCTCACATTGGGCAAATATAAATATTATGAATGATTGTGTGCAATAATCCTTCATAAAATTTTAATAGAATTAGGGTTAAAATCAAGATAGTATCGGATCGGAATCCACCTTGCTTAAGTAGTTTGGCCGATGTTCAAACTCTATGCCAAGCATTAAGGTATTTTCAAGAATTGATTCAACATGCATTAATAAATAATATTGTGAAAAAGAAAAATATTAATCACAAAAATTGTCTTCACTATCGAATATTGTCGTCAATTGTTGGCACACAATATACATTTGTTTTGCTAAATTTTAATTTATGAAGTCTCTTAAAAAATTTGACTAAATACTAGTTCTAATGTTGCCCGGCCGTGAACTGGAATCAAGAAAGGATGTAGGATTTTTTGCTGAAGTGGTCAAATTGTGATATTTTAGTTATTATTTTTTCTATTTTTCTACTGAAAAAACAGAAGGAATTAAGCTCATTATAATAAAAGCATAGACCTGCAAGATTTGCTGTTTTTTATATCCCAGTGGAGGCTATTGGGCAATTTTATTTCACTGCCTATTTTGTCATGAATAATATAAGGATTCACTTATTTTTCCAGCAAGTGAAAATGATCACTCCCTTATTAGTGGCTACCCATCTGCGGTGAGTTGTAATCTGTGACGGAGTTAGAATTAAATTCACCAGGAATCCGATGATGTACAAACCAATATTTGCAAACTTGATACTATATATATACATGTGACATATTAGAATCAATAAAGTTTAGGAACAAGAAAATAGCACGTATAATATATAAATATCTAATATAATTCTATACGCACATGTAATATACCACAAATATACTATAAGTATATCGCAAATATACTACATACATATATTATATATTGAAGGCATATGGAATCAAGGGGTCTTTGGACCCCCTTGGCTATGTCCTGGCTATAATCTTGACCCAATAGTTGTATCAATATTAACTATTTAAAGTGTTTTATTAAGTTACAAGTTTTTTTTTTGGTCAATTTGCTTAGTTACAAGTTAACGCAACTTGATTTAGTAAGTTAAATGATCACTGATCAATATATGATAATATGACAAATATGAGAAGATTCATCAGTTAGTGGAAAATGACACGAGTGTTACATCAATTTTGAGAATGGAAACGTGGATATATATATATGCGTTTAATTTGGAATTCAATGGTGGTCATTGTCATGACCATGAATGCAGCTCAACTGTAAAAATTTGAAACAAAGAGCATCAAACAAAATATGGAGGGCAAAAAAAGGGATTCTATGGACTGCAAGCAATTGACAAAGGCATCTTGGCATCTCCTTCACAACGATATCACTAGTCACAGAATTCTTTGATACAATACAAGACGGAATGGTTAGCTAATGTGACCATTTTTATATGTTTTTCCTTGCACGTACACATTTTGTGTATATACAAAATGTTCTTGTAGTTTATCGGTGTGAAATCATTTCCAGCAGTAGAAGTCGAAAATTCAATTTTTTATAAGAATAAAAAAAACATCTTATTAGAAAAATATACTGTTTATATATGCACTAATGTTAGTTTACAACACGGAAGCAAATGAAATGAAAGTCAATAGTGGTTGAGATATGTTAATTTTAGAAAATCATGCTCCGCCTACGACGGGTTAATTTATTCGAGTCCCTTTCGATTAAGACTTAATTGTACTGCTCATAGGTCCAACTCAATTGGATCAAGTTTTTAATTGAATGAATTGTAAATATAAGTTCTATAGATGAGTCCATCTAACACCACTATAAAATGGTGTATCTAAACCTTAATTAAGGCTATACATCAAGTTAGTTTTAGTCACCAAAATATACCACACACATTATCTTCTCTTTCTAGAAAGAAAGTGAGGCCATTGGCTTCTATTGCCTAGAAGAAGGTCGTTCTCCTTTGCCCGCTTGCGAATCCTGCATCTATGTGACTCTTCATGTGACACATAGAAGACGAAGTTAGTTCATGTTATTCATATTATTAATCAATGAAAATGGTTTGTATGCGAGACTAACATACAACTAGATCCGTTTCTGCTTATGTTTTATATTGTGCATATCAAAATTAGTAACTCAAATCACTTGTTGTTTTTTGATTCATCCGATTACTGATTTATTGTATGTGATACCGATGGTTAATAATTCCAGAAACGAAGAGAATATCTTCTTACTCAGGGGAGAAATTACACAAACATATTTTCTTAGTGAATGGGTCAACTTAAAAATTTAAACTAATTATTAAAACAAAAAAATTGAGCCAATAGGTTTACAATTTGGGTTACTTTCGACAAGAAAAGGTCGAAGAATTTTTTTCCAAAAAGATTAAATTTAAAAACAAAAAAATAAAATCAAACCAATTTTTGTGAAGATTAAATGTCAATAATGGGTTGGGAATTTATTGTTAACGAAGATAAAAGTTAGATTAAAAGAAAACCTCAAATTAAATTGAAGTCACTATCAAAGAAAGAGTAGGAAATAATGATTTTTACTTTAAAAGCGTGCGAAAACATAGGCGCTATGTAAGAGAGAATGGGGAGGCAAAAGGGGAAGACAGTAATAAGTGGGCACAAAATTTTTCTCTTTTGATCTGTCACCCAAAATCATGCTAAACACCATTCTTTTTAGCATCTCTCAATTAACACCATTCTTTTTAGCATCAATCTCTCAATTCTGGCAGAAAGAAATGAGAACCCAAAAAAGATTTTCTTTTTGACAAAAAATTCCACTCTTTCATTGGCCCTTCATTATTGCTGTGGAGAGAATTAAACAAAAGGTCCATGAATCAAGAATTGTATTCAAGAACTTGTTAAGTGGAGCTTAATCATGGACTGTGTCTAACATGTGTTCATTAATTACTTCATCTCCAAGAGATGTATTTCTCAAGGGGGAAAGGTTTCACTTTCTTTTTTCCTATTTTAGAAATGTTTATGTAGCAATACTATTGTAGTACAAGATAGGTTAATTCCTCTAAATTCCAATCGCATGTAATTTGCTTTGGTATGTTGAGTGTAGTGAGAAATCAAACTCTTCATTATTTAGCATTTGAAGTAATTAATATAGCGGTTGAATGTGTGAGTTGTATAACTAAAATTATGGGTTCGAATTACATTGTAAGAAAAAGGCATCGTTCAGATTTGCTTTGTGATAACAGCATTTTGTAACAGATTGTGATCATAGCAAATTAAATATTTACGGCAACAATAAATAGAACTATGTTATATATATTTTAAAATAATGTCTCATAAGTTACATATTATATGTGAAATATGACAGGTTAAGAATGTTTTATATTATATTACTTTAAAAATTGCTAAAATCATTGAATGAATAAAATCTTATTAACGTAGACCATGTTTGTATTGAAAAAACGTTTGTATCTTAACTTAAAAAAGTTTTCTTGTCTTAAATTTAACCAGTTTATAAAATTATCCGTACCAACTTACTAAAATAAACCCCAAAATGTATTATAGTAAATGTAGTTTCGTAAATTAACTTGAAATTAGACAAAAAAAAAAACTTGTTTAAACTAAAAACACCAAATATTCCTCGAATTACAGAGGTTAGTGTTATATATCGTGAATTTTTTTCTTTTTTTATCCAATGATGATTTTTTTTTCAAAGAAAGGAATTTTGGACTATTTAATAGTTCATAGTTTTGGGGGGTGGAACCAAATCTTAGGTTCGTCGACGCCGCAGAAAGAGAGAGAAAACACAAGTTGCCTCGTGAAGAATATTGGACGGAGTCCGAGTGATTTGGAATTTCTCCATAACTCACTCGTACGCATCCTTGAAATTCAAACTCGGCGTGCCCATTTTATGAATCCTCCTCGCCCTTTTCCATACGCTCCACCACGCGCCTCCCCTCCTCTATCAATTACGCGGTCATTCTAGTTTTGACCATTTTTGTTGACTATTTCCTCATTCTATTTCTTCCTGGTTTAGACCTTTTTTTTTGTACGCACTGCTTTTTCCTTTTGTTATGTTATAGCCTTAAATTTGTAATATTTCATTAATTTTCATATGTTTATTATGTATTCTATTATATAAAAATAAAAAATAAAAGTAACAATATATTGCTATAATATGGAAGAGTGCTTAAATTATATTCGGTTTGGAATAACTTTTCAAATAAGTAGATTTCAAAAAAATATTTAGAGCCCGTTTGACATACTTTTTTAAGACTTGGGACTCATTTGTCATGAATAATATATAACATATAATATTTTATTAAAAAAAATATTATTTTTATATTTTTTTATTATTTATCACCAATTATTAAAAAATATTATATATTGCTGTTACGGTTGGGCATGAGCTCGAGCCGGGGCGGACTGAAGGTAATTTTCCAGCCCAGTCGACCGGGTCGGGCCAGACCAAGCCTGGTCGACCGGGCTAACATCCCAGCCTAAGCATGCCCATTCAAAAAGGTCAGCCCGAGCCGCCAGTGGGCCACCAGCCACTACAACCCACAACTTGTCAACGCAAGCTCTATTCTTAATTTGGGCTAGCTCTAGCCCACAAAAACCCTAAAGTCGTCGTTTTAGTTCTTTCGAATATAAAAACTACTAGTTTATGTTGTCCTCGTCTTTGCTTGGCAACACAGAAACACCAACAATGCTTGCTGCAATCGTCATTTTCTTTTGAGCCTCACTTCTTAATTAACACCAAAACCCACCAGTTTCTTTCATCCTCGTCTCATCTCTGCTTTACGCAATCAATTGAAGATCCGTCACCCAACTCCATAACCAAACAACTTCACCTTTCCAAATTGCAGATCCCTCACCCAATTCCATAACCAAACAACTTCACCTCTCTTCTTTTCTTTCTCTGATGGAACCACTCCCACTGAACCACTCATTCACTCCCCATCTTCTCTCATGTAGGTTAAGAACACAACTGATCTCTAACGAGAATTGGCGTTGGACGATGAGAGGCAGCAGCGGAGGAAGAGAGAAGGACATATACAACGAGAAAGAGATTTGTATATAGAGGGTTACTGAGTTGAAGAGCAGTGTAGGGTTAGGGAATGATAGGGTTATTTGTGTATATATTTTATATATTTACATATATGTTAAATACTCCGGGTTGGGCTAGGTTGACTTTTTGCAGCCCAGGCCTGACTCGAAAATTACTTTGGGCTTGAATTTTGAGCCCAGCTCGGCCTACGGGCTACAAATCCCAGCCCAGGCCTTGATTTTAGGCCAATAGGGCTCGGGCCGGCCCACGGGCCGGACTCATATGCCCAACCCTAGCTGCGGTGTCAAACAAACTCATTAAAAAGCTGATTTGATGCTTTTCAAATAATTAGATTTTTAAAATATATTATCTTTATTGAAAAAAATTTATGTGATATATTAATAAATTATAGCACTGACCTTTATATTTTTCATAATTTAATATTAATATAAATTCTTTATTTGTAATTTCACTACATAAATAATTTACAAGAATAATCTTATCAAACAATATAAAATAGTTTAGCAATCTATATTTATTTATTAAACAATTATTTAATTTTAATTATAGTAACTTTAAAAACATAACTTTCTTCCGCAACAATAACAATATTAAACAACTATTCCAAAATAGCGTAGTTACAAAAAATAATAAAGTTATAGAAAAATATATGACACGATAAAAGAACTTGAAAATTTGTTTATTGAGATTATGGCTTGAAAATTTTGCAATACAAATTACTAAACTTCAAGTTTAATAATAAAAAAAACTTCAAATTTTATTTACTCAAAATATGTATGTGAAGTGAAAAAATTAACCATTTTGTGAATAAAAGAAATTTAAGTAGAAAAAAGAATAAAATTACTGAAAACTAAAGACTCACTATGAGGCTGACAGAAGCTGAGTCATCAATTATGATGAGGCTGCCTCCTCCATCCCATCCCTCACCTTGTGAACCAAATATTCACTAATTAATTTAATCCCATTTTTTAAAAGTCACTGGCAGCGCGTCCTTCGCACGCTCCTTTGAACACTCCTTTGTCCCCATCTCCCCTTCTTATCATCTTCCTTTTATAACCCATTCCCAAACACGCCCTCTCTGTCTCGCCATAACGTCCCGTCTCTCTCTCTCCTTTACTTTCTCCAACCTATTCTCTCTCTTCTTCATGGCCTCTTCTACGGCGTCGTATTGGTGCTACCGCTGCACGCGATTCGTCGCCGTTTTGATCGACCACACCGCAGGGACAAACGTTGCCTGCCCTCACTGCCACGCTGGATTCATCGAACAAGTTGAGGCTGACCCTTCTTTGTCCCTAGACAATCCTCACACTCGAATTAATCCTACGAACCCTAGCTCCGACGGCCCTGATCGCTTCGACCGGGTTCCCAACCTCCGATTCCGCCGCACCCGCCGTTCCTCCGCCGAACGATCTCCTTTTAACCCCGTTATTGTCCTCCGTGGCAACACCCCCGCTACTCCTACCGCAGAGGACGCTGTAGACGAAGGCGCCACCAACGTGTACGAGTTTTTCTACGATGACGGAACCGGGTCGGGTCTCCGGCCCGTACCCACCACTATCTCGGAGTTTTTGATGGAATCTGGTTTTGATCGGTTGCTGGATCAACTTTCCCAGATTGAAGTGAATGGGCTCGGCCGGTCTGGGAACCCGCCGGCGTCGAAGGCGGTGGTGGAGTCGATGCCGACGTTGGAGATAGCGGAGGCGCATGTGGTTGCGGAGGAGCACTGTGCGGTTTGTAAAGAAGCTTTCGAGCTGGGGAACGAGGCGCGTGAGATGCCGTGCAAGCATATATACCACACGGATTGCATTCTGCCGTGGCTGGCGGTGCGTAATTCGTGCCCCGTGTGCCGACACGAGCTCCCGGTGGACCGCGAGGAGAGCGAGATTGATTCAGTGGGGAATAATGAGGAAGCGATTGTGGGATTGACAATTTGGAGGCTTCCCGGAGGTGGGTTTGCGGTGGGAAGGTTTAATGGTGGAAGAACAGGCGGTGGAGGAGGAGGTGGTGGTGTCTTTGCAGAGGTTGATGGTGGGTTTGGTGGGAGTGGGGCAGC
>CAODLS011133901.1:0-14950 GCA_948243855.1 Flueggea neowawraea
TTTGATATTTATCATGGTTTTGAAAATCTTAATATATTCTCCGTAGAGAATACTTTGTTCAGTACTTTGAAACATTTTGATAATGAATTTTTTGTGAACGATTTGATATATTTGAAGAATATTTCTTCTGAATTTGAGTATGATTTTCGAAATTAACATTCTGCTCGTTTGTATGTGTACATTTGAATATTTTCAAATACTTGTATTTTGATTTATAAGAAGAAAAATATTTTTTCAAAAAAAAATATTCTGTTGAATTCGTATTTCTATGAAATAAAGGTTGTTTATTTTATTTTATTTTTTCTATTGATTTATGAAATCATCTATTGTATGATTTGATAGTGGTGTAACCACTAATATGTATTTAAAATTGTGAATACATTTTTTATAAAATTATAATTTAATTATGATGACTTGGGACAACTCAGTTACGGGGTAAATCGTGACATTTGGTACCAATGCATTGAGAACTTCCAGCTACTAGGGATGTCGGTAGCTATGCGCCCCGCCCCGCCCCGGCACATGATGTGATATTGATTAGTGGCGGAGCCCACATATATTGACAAGTGGTGGAGACCACATATGATCTCGTGGCGGAGTCCACATTGACTTTGATAGTAGTCCCATGTTAGATTGGCTTTGGTATGATAAGATTTGAAACCAAATATTTCGATATTTGCGTTATATGATTTGAACCCGAAGTGTTGAAGTTTGAGTTATCTCATTTGCAACTAAATATTCGACCATTGCATTATACGATTTGAAAATAAATGTTTTGAGATTTACATTATATGATTTCCAAATAAATATTTTTGCACGATTGTGTTTGTTGTTTGCCTTGGTTGTGAATGATTTCGAAACTACTATTTTGTACTTGTCATTTATATGTATATACACTTATATCCGCATGTGATATTTTCAAATTATTTTTAAAACAGTTTGCATGAGGTTCGGTGTTGCTCTGGGGTGTCGTTTCCTCACTAGGGCTCTTACCCCTTTCTTTTTTGTCTATTTTTATGTATTCTTACTTGCAAGTAATTTTAGTTGATTGCGATCTATCGGCATTCAACACCTGAAGAGGCATTCTGCAGTTGCAGTCAGTGCCCTTTTGTTCGGGCTCAATTATTATCATTTGTTAGTTGCTCCACATCGATTTACTTGTAGGTGTATGTGTTGTAGAGTTATTTGATATTTAACATAATTTATTATTTATCAAATATCTTTATTATTATTATTTGATATTTAACATAATTTATTATTTATCAAATATCTTTATTATTATTAAAGCTTATGTTTTTAAGTAAGTTTGGATTTCTACTTATTAACCTTTTATAAATGGTTTTAACATGGTTAGAAATAAATTCGTTAAGTTCTGTTCTTTGAAGTTTGTACGAGATTGGTCGGGCTTCCACAGGAGGTTCGCCTCGTACGCCAGTCGTGGTCCGATAACAGATCGTGACATATACAGTATATTGTTACAATCTACTTTTACCAAATCTACCTCAATAAACACACTATTTTTTATTATTTAAGAAGGTGGTGATTATAGAATGGAGATGAAGAGGATGTTATTAGTGGTGGCGTTGTGGTTGTCAATGGGAGTGGTGTTGCCATAACTAAGCACATCACTAATGGTTGTACACTACATGTATATGATGGTCATGCTCTCTTTTATTAAACATTATTTCTCTAATGGTTGTACTGTTATTTAAACTATATTCACAATCATTTCACTCCTTATTTAATTTATTTATAATATATAATTTATAATAAATATTTTAATTTAACATACATTTTTCATACTAGTTATTTTCAAAATTATATATATTATGTGAAAATTTTATATTTTTAAAATTACATTTTTAATTATTTAAAAAAATATTTGTTTGAATTTTGGAAAAATAATATTTTTAGCAAGGTTATTTTTGATTGATTAAATATTATTATTTAAAAAAATACCGGATTGGAATTATCGTTCGAGATGCACCGTCTAAATTTGGAGGATTTGTAATATTTGGTGGAAAAAAAAAGTACGAAAAATTCTGTCTTTGTTGTTGAGAAAAGGATATAATAAATTGGGTTGATTTTGTGAATTTTGGGTGTATTGAAAATTTTGTGGAAAAAATGAGTATTATAGGTATTGAAAATTTTGGAACTTTCGTGGAAAAAATGGATATAGTTGGATTTGAGAATTTGAAAATTATTTGAGTTAGAATTTTGGGAGAATGATCGATTGGAATTTGGATTTATTTTTTTAAAGAAGATAAAGATTTTGAGATGAGAATGTGTGAAAAAACATGCATATAACACAGGTTATTTATAGGTGTCATAAATAAATAAAAATTAGAAAAATAAAAAAAAATAACAAAATGACCGTTTGCTTGCAACTGCCAACATTTTGGCCGTCGTAGCTTAACAATTTGGCAGTACAACCAAAGTTGGTTTTTAGAAAAAAAAAAATAAAACAATGCATTCAACGTACGAAGATATTAGACACTCCATAATGTAATGGGGCTCAATATATTTTATATTGAGTCCCATTAGCCATACCCTAAGTTTAATTACTTGGTTCATGTGCCACATTAGTAAATTTTACATGACACATTAAAATAAATTACCAGGCAGATGAAATCACATCTTTTTAAATTTGAGAAGGGAGGAACGAAAGTTTGCACGGCTAATTTACTTCTTTTTGCAACCTTTTGTAGACTTTGTTGACATTTTCTTTCCTTTTTGATAAATCAGTCTTGTTATTTTGATGGAATAGGGCCGAAAATTTCCTCAAAATAAAACCAGTTAGATCCATGAATATAGCCAATAACTTATCCTAGATGACTTATCAACTAAAGTTTTTGTTTTTTGGGAATGATGAATAGCTCAATTGGTGAGCCCCTAATGAGCCTCCTCTTTGTGAGGCCAACGATGCATCAAAAAAATTAACCGAAGCTTTTTTCAACAATCTCTTAATTAGTGTCTTCAATTGTTCTAATACTTTACAAATGAAATATGCGCAGTACATTCAATCAAACCAACTTAGAATCGAATTTAAAAAAGAAAGAAAACGAAAACAAAAGCAGTCAACAACTTAAAACTGATCAGATCAAACAGCATAAACACAACACTGAAATAGTAAGACATCTTGAATCCATCAAAACATTGTAACCTCCTAGGAAATAGAGAACCTCCTTCTTCTTGGCTTGGTAATATCAACATCAACACTATCATCAATGTAAGAAGTGTCTTTGGAGCCATGTTTGAAAGGATTCAACTTGCCAAGTGTCTTGGACATTGACGAGAAAAATGTGCTCTTTCGACCTCCTCCATTGGCACCTTTGGTTGAGCTCCCCTGATGTTTCTGCATATCCGTAATGTAAAGCTTCATTTTCGTTAACTCCGCCCTCAACGCCTCGTTCTCTCGGACTAAAGTTATGTCAGTTTGCAGTTGATTCCTGGTCGCGGAAGCGTCTGGTGTGCTGCGCTCGTCGACAGCCCCACTCCTTAGCTTGAGTTGATCATAGTAAAGTGCGTGTAGTACTATCTGGACGGGTAAACGTTTGTTCTGCGAAGCGTGGAGGCGAGCTTCGTATGATAGCTTCAATGGGTCCATTACACTGCATACTTTCTCCCTCTCTATTTCATCAAGGTTTGGATGAGCCTGCCATGACACAAAAACACAAATCATTAACTTTCATTTGGCACAAAAAATGAGAGAACGTGTCTCAGTTTTATTTTGGTTATTCTATATCTTGCTTCGGAGAGCATTCCAGTCATATGTTGAACCACTTTGACAAACGTTTAGCCTACAAACTGTTACCTTTCCAAATAAAGAGCATATTTTACCATTATAATTGAGTTTTGATTACCAAAACAAAACCAGAAAGATGAAAAAATTGTTTCTCACCTTTAGATAGATATCAATGGCACGGTAAAGATCATCATCGACCTTTCTGGCAGCTTTGGGCACCAGTATAGCAATTCCATTAAAATTTGAAATACTAAGCTCTCCATAAGTTGCAATCTCGCCAAGATATGCGTCCACAGTCTTGGCAACTCTCTGCATAGCCGAAGAACATGTCTCCTTAAAATCACCACCACTAAACACTGCCATACTCTTCTCCTTCTCCACAAATCCCGACAAGATCTTCCTCACACTCTCTAGATCGAACAGTCTCTCGCCATCATATGTGAAAGACAACACTAAAAGATCATCTACTGTAACGTGCTCAAGTATAGCTGCAATCAGTTTTTCGAGCTCGCTCTTGCAAGAAGCCGAGGCTTTGAGAAAGATGGCTGAGCGGAGGAGGCAGCAAAGGAAGTTAATAGGGAAAACAGCTTTCTCCGAAGGCAATAGAGAGACTATTGACTGTAGAAGTTCGCGTTGGTGGGTTCTAATGTCTGAATCGTCAGGAATTATAGAGGACTTGGTGCCGTTGCCTGTGTGGTCTCGGACGAGATCTCGAAGGTTTCTTTCTGAATATGTTATCAGAGCACTCGCTATAGTAAGTGCTTTCGCACCACGTTTCTTCATTGATGAAATGATCTTTCCCAAGAATTCAATGTCTAAGATTGATAGCTCCTCTGTCCACCAATTAGGTGGTGATCGGCTTGGAAAGTTAGCTTCATTACACACCTGTAACGAAAGTCAAGAATTTGATGTTTTATCTGCAAAATTTTGTGGAATTCATTTACAAATTCTAAAAACTCTAGTCGCAGGTTCAATTACCCTAAGGCTGATAACATCGATGCATCTTTGCACGACCTTTAGGTCTTCAGCCATGGGAAGAAGATCTTCGCATGATTTCAGTACGACAATGGCGCCGGAAAGGCTTGAGAGGGCTACTTGAGAGAGGAACTCCTCGGTGCGGCCAGTCAGGTTATTGTCACAATACACGTCTGTCATCTGCAGATACTCTGCTGCGCATTGGAGTGCTGCTACGTTGTGAACTATGATCTCAAAGTTCACACCGTAGCAGAATTTTGCAGCCTTTTCGAACATCTCAGGTCCTCCTGGTATTTCCGAAAGATCGATTCTTGTCAGGTCTTTTTCTTTTGTTTCCATTATTAGCTTTCTTATGTAGTTGCTCTTTGCCACCAGCATGGACTGTTACCCAAACAAGTATAATCCATTCATTGATCCTATGTCAGCTTAATATACTTTAATCCATCAAAGCTCTGCAAATCCTAATAAAAAGAAATTAGAACCCAATACAGACCTTGTGAAGGGAGAAATTGGCTTCACCAACATAAACAACAACGTCAGTTGGCATCTCCTGAGAGAAAACCCTGAAAAGAATTTCAGACCATAACATAAGATTTTGTTTTTTGGTCAAGTCACTTAATTTGCACTTATAAAAAAAAATCATTTCGTGAGATGATTCTATTACCAATGAGCTACAAGCTCATTGGTGAACATAACACAAGAATTAACACGAACAAATGTAAGAAACAAGCTTTGATCTGTGTAATGGGTTACGTACCATTGGCCAGTTCTTTCCATGGCAAGAGAGAACCTACTGTTACTTCTGACAGGGGTGGACATTTGTTTTTGGGCAACCTTGACTAGTACTAGTATTCCTAGGAAATAAAGGAGGATTCACTTTCAATTGTGTTATGTAGAGATTTTTATATGGATAATGGAGTTGCTTTTTTATCCTCTTATCTACAGTAATTTACTTACGTAACATAGTTTCGATTTGTTCATTAGTTTCAGTTGATGGACCATAATACCCTGGCTTTTAGGTCATGAATCTTTACAAAACTTGTTTCCGTGATCAGCTAGCTCAATCCTGTCAACTACTTGCAATAATGTTGAAATGGACTTTTCTTGCAAACATTCATGATTTGTGCTTTTTTTTAAAAGCAAAATGAGAGTCAGATACGACTAGTAGTTAGCGTATTTTTGTTGGGCGTGATCATGCAGGCGAATGAACCTCTCTGCTACAAAATATTTTCAAAAGTCATAACTGACACTGACAACGAATTTGATTTGTGCTTTTGTATTTGTTAGTTATTTGTTTCTTGACGTGAGACTGTGGAGCAATTATATGTGGCTAGGATTGGATACCAACTTTGGCGCTTTCCCCAAGAACAAATTTTGAGCAATTGCAGAAGTAGATTATGTATTAAGGATCATATATTAATTAAGATTTATTGACAAATTATGAGTATTTTTAAAATATGTTGCTTTTTAATAAATAAATATATGGAGATGGTGAGATTTTTTGAAGAATATGTCGATAAAACAATATAATATGCAAAATGTTTGTTTTCCGCTTACCGTAGTATTTTATGCCATGAACTTTAGGTCTATGCCGTTTTATTTTTAAAAATCATTTCAGTGAATTAAGATAAGGTATTTATAAGCTACTTTTAGCTTTGCTCGTCAATGTGGCATGATTTTGATAGCCATAAAGGCGTTATTTACTTATAGAAAAAGCACTATATTTTTTGCAACGACCAAAACACCTTTTAAAAACAAAATTATGCTGCGTTTAAATCATAAAATGGATAATATTGGATTACAAATTAGATATGTTAATTGGGAGGCAATAAAAAATTGATGAGAGTTTTTTTTTTGGCGGCTTTGTGGAATATACTATTGGTGGATTAGTTCGTGAAAAATTGAATCAACAGCGGCTCCAACCAAAATTGAAACCGAAACCAGTAGTTCATTTCATGAACCATTTTAGTCGAATATGGTCGGGTATGTGTATTTTTTAGAAGTAGGATTAATTTAAGAGAATGACAACACTTTAAAGGTTTTTGTTTTCTTTTTGTCTAACTAAGTCGATGGACAAGTGTGTTGGTCTTTTATTTTTAAAAAAAAAAAGAATTTAAATATTTTGAAAAATTATGTCTTTGTAACAATATTTAATGTACAAAAATTTCTTTCCGGTAATCTTAAGATGATTATATAGTTTGGTCATCGTTTATCAAGGGCTTCGGGTTTTGACTCTCCTCTCATTATGTCACCAAATACTTCCTGGGCAAGAAAAATGTAATTTCAAAAATGTGTTTGCCAAATTATAATAAATCTCAAAGATTATCATGAAAGTATTAATGTTTACTAATCAAAGATATCTCAACTCTTAACTATGGTTTGTGTTTTAATGGCTTCAATTGGAGGTATCATCGAATCGAACTGAATTTTAAAATATTCAAGTTTGACTCTTTAAAAAAAAGCTTTCTAGTTTTAAACTTGAATCTATATTTTATTTTGAAACTTAAACTCAAATAGTGGCCAAAAAGTTTCTCCTTTCTTGTACAAACTTGGTGTGACATGGGCCACTTTGCAATAAAAAGCCATGGCAGAACTTTTTATCTTTATCCCCGATTCGGCTCCATAACATTCCCTACAGAAATGGCTCAAGGATAAACTTGGCAATTCAATTCACATCCATGCCAAACACGTCGCAATTGTTACTTAGTAACAAAACCATTAACCCCAACATATTTTCATTATTGGATTATAACAAAGTCTGAATCTATAGCAACATTATTGAATGTGTCGATGAGTTGGGACCCCTGTTATGTCTCTGCCACTCAAACAAGTGGAGAGGATTTCTCCAGCGTCATAGTCATAAAGTTTTGGTCAATATTATTCCACGTCATCACTCCCGTATTTGACTAGAGACGTGTTTGTTGGCTGGATAATGAAGGTTTGTCCCATTTGGCTTTAACCAATGCCATGGTTACATGCGGCATTTGAGATACTTTGCCCATTCCTATTCAAGGAACAGATATCCATCAATTTTTTATAGTAATTGGAAATTATTTTGGTGGGTTCCATTTCTTTTCTTTTTTTCCTTTAATAGTAGCAATTTATTTTCAGTGACAAAAGTGGAGAATAAAAGAGTATAAAACTACTTTTGATTATCGATCACAATGTTGTTGTTGGCTTTATTCTGATCGTGCATGGCCACCGACTATGACCGTACAATCAAGGGCTACGACAAGTACAATTCAATATGAAATATGAAATGTTTTATAGGAATTCATGATAGGTAATTAATTGTTTAATTATGATTTTGCTTGTTTGATGCATTGGAAGGAAACAATAGTCAACCACGAGTTGTTGACTCAATAATTAGTATATTAATTATAAAACTCTATCAATAAATCAAGAGTTTAAATCCAAAAAAAAATACTTTGTGGAATGAAGAGAAACTACTAAGAACATTATCAATATTCTCATTAAAATAGAGTGTTAAAATATATTATTTTTATTTTTGTTTATGCAGTAACTTTTCTTGATATCTGTATATTAGAGAGAAAAAATATTAAAAAGTAAATATTTTATTGATAAAGTAGATAAATAGTATTAAACAGTGAATAATAACTCTTAGAATTTGAAGAAGAACTATAAATTTATTAAAATTGTTAGTTATTTTATTAGTAAAATATTAAAAAAGTGAGTTAAATTGTAGTGAAAGTGGAGTTGGGTTAAAATTCGATATGAATAGTTAAATAAAATATTATATTTTAAAGAAAGAGTTTGATGAGTCTGTTAAGATGCTCTAAGGGCATCCCCAACAGGCTTCACATGTTCGTTCCTCAAAATATAATATTTGATTTTACTATTTGTCTCGAATTTTGAACCAAACTCTACTTTTATTATAATCTAACTCACTTTTTAAATATTTTACTAATAAAATAACTAATAATTTAAATAAATCTACAGTTACTTAACAAATTTAGCTAGTTATTATTCATTCTTCAATACTATTCATCTACTTTATCAATAAAATATTTATTTTTTAATATTTTCTCTCTCTAATATATAATTTTTTAAAAATAATAATATACAAATAAAAATAAAATAATATATTTTAATTCTCTACCTTATTTATACTGATGAGGATGTCTAATACTCTTATTGCTAAAGTGGATGACTCACTCTTTGTACCAAAAGTATATGACGGAAGATTTCTCACCATATTTGTAATAGACAGAGATTAATGTACCAACAGGTATTGACAATCGGTCCTTTATTGGTAATTTTACACTTTCTTTTAGTTAGATTTTTTTTCTTTATCAATTTAATTCGTTATAAGATTTTAAAAAAATATATATAATATGTTTAAAATTTCTTTAACAGGCTATATTTAAATGATAGTTTATTACTTAACTGATCATGTTACATTAGCAAATCTATGTAGCAATATTATCATCAAACTCAGCGTCCTTAAAACTAATTAAACGATCCTTTGTAATAAAAATGCCACTTTGATGGATTATATAAAAAGATAACTTAAGCTAATGATCAATCAAAACTCATGTCTGAATAATGAAGTTGAAATAGATACTGATAGGTTGCATTTCATGTATGATTTATATTGCATTTTATATTGGTTTTGTGTTGTCAATTATGGTTATTCGTGTGTTTTTATGTCTTTTGACTTCTTTGATGGTTTAGGTGGAATGTTAGTGAATTACAAGGATTTAGATCTATTTTGGGATGTTTCAGTGTGGACTGAACTTCGGCATGCTTATATTGTAGAGGGTGCGATGACTGGGCTAACTTACTCAGCATTGGGTTGCGTGTTGGCACT
Source organism: Flueggea neowawraea (assembly GCA_948243855.1). NCBI lineage: Eukaryota > Viridiplantae > Streptophyta > Magnoliopsida > Malpighiales > Phyllanthaceae > Flueggea > Flueggea neowawraea. The sequence continues at coordinate 9,552 of CAODLS011133901.1, forward strand.
ATTGGACCTCGGGATTTGAGCCTCATGGACGTGTTTGAAGGATGTTAACCTAGTTTTACTGCTGGAACAATTATAATTATATTATTATTATTATTATTATTATTATTATTATTATTTACATTATGTTTAGGGTTTTGGAGCAGCCACATATAAATACTCTTTTCCATTATCATTGGCTTCTTATTCGTCCTTTTTGGTCACGCACAAACAACAGCTCCATTGTTGATATCTTGGTTTTTATTCATCATCCTGTGTAACTAAACCCCTTTCTAGTTGATATATTTTTAAAGTTCAATCCATTAAGTTATGAGATTTTTGTTTTAATTATTATTGAGTAATTCAAATATTTATTCAGTTTATGTGTCTTAGTTCTTTTATTATTGTTTTGATTGATTGATTGATAAGAGCTCGTTGGTTGATCGATTGAGATAATATACTGTTATTTAGGATTGATAGTGCGTCACATTAGTCCTAATCGAGGTAACGAATAACGTGAATTTATGTGCTGAAAATTGTTCATTGTTATGGAACTGAATAATCTGGATTAAATGATTTACGGCGTTTTTGATTTCACTGACTAGGATAAGGGTCGCTTTGGTTCTTATTACTGTCATAGATTAAACCTTGTCAGTGCGTCCCAGAGATTATTTAGTGGTTAGGAAAATAGTATATAGGACGTCTCGGGGCTATCAAGAATTTAAGAAGAAATTGGTTAATTGAGTGTATCACCGTTAGCTATAACTCGATCTACTTGAATGCTCTATATTGATATTTTGTATTTGTGATAGACTGATTAGATTAAACGGAAGAAATACCTTCACTAGGCTTTCTCATTATTAAATTTCCGTTATTTTTCTAAGTTTGTAATTATACGACACACAAATTATATATTAAGTCAGTACAATTCTACAAAGTACATCATTCGTCACTAAAAAACTCGAAGATCCATGAATTACAATCATGAAATCCCCAAGTCTTTTTGGTGAGAGCTTGACTCTAATCCTCCAATGAGTAAACATTTAAAGATTTGGTGTAAGGGGCGTGAAACTATCATCAATTCTTTTTTTTAAAAAAAAACAAAGATCCGTGAATCACGAAATAGCGTACGCTGCAAAATTTCTCATTACTCTTTTTTCTTTTCTGGAAAGTGAACTATATGAATTTCACTTTATCTAAACCAACCAACTTAAAACAAAAGCAGCCACATCTAACAAAGTTGAATCTGAAAATTAAATATCAAGGACACATGAATCACGCAATTTGGTGATTGATGAATGATGAGAGATGGTATTAAATTGCAAGTGGACACGAACACGATGAATCCGGTGTGAGAAATTAGCAAGTTGCAATGACTATGACAACTTCAGAGAGGTTGGTCCCTTATGAACATGGTGTTTCTAACAAGGTTGTGGACTCTATTCGTAAGGTAGCTTTCGTGCTTGGAATCGTCCCCTTTGAGTGTCACCTCATTGTCGATAAGATCCAAAGGTAGGGTCTCTTTTTAAATCCAACATTATATTAGAGGTCTGCAATATCTAAACCAAAACTCCATTTGATTTGATTTTGTTTCTATGCTTTATCAATATGGATAAATACATCTTAAGAGCGTTGAATTTTATTTTCTTTTACTTGATAAAAATTTATGCATTCTAACCCTCTCTTTCTTTTTCCTTTTCTCTTTCATCTCTAAAAGAAAAAAGTTGACTAGAGATTTGAAGGAAACGACTACGGTTTAACAGATAAATAATATATTTAGTAGGTTCAAATTACCTAGATTGTTTCTACTGGAAGAACAACCATACCAACAGCGGACAACAGCTACATCACCGAGTTTTGTTGTTGGTCTCGCGAGCAAACCATGGTCGAGTTGTCGACGGGAGAGCTCGTCTCTATCGCAGTTTAGATGCCACACGGATCGAGACCATCGACGAACGAGGGAACGACTGAAGAGAGATGACATGGAGGATGGAAGAACACTCCTTTTCTTCCTTTCCTTTTCTCTCTCACGTTTTTGTGTTGGATGGAAGAATGACGAATCAATTCTTTCATTCTTAGTATATAAGCCTTCAATTGGGCTTTTGGGCCCAATAGGCTTATAAGCCCAATGGGTTTAGCACATTGGCCTTAAGGCTCCATCTCAATTGGGCTTGCCAATTGGATTCGATCCACGGTTCCAGTTCACACCTTGACCCACCGAGTTTGGTTCACCCGTCATGGGCGAACCGGTTTTTCAACATTCTCTCACTCGCACATGACGGAATGGTACATCATCATGTAACATAGTTATCACTCACGTAAAAATGTTCAATCTTGTCGTCACACAGGCAAATAGACCGCACGACTAGTATACGATGAGAGTGTATTTGCTATACACATGTTAGGGTTATATAACAGCTCTAAACCCAATCCTGCCAGAAGACGTCTCTTTACAGAATACCTCCATTCTGCCAAAGTGTATGCAACAGTAGCACAAACTGTTGGAACGTATGTCTTTCCCCTAGTTCGCAACCACACAATCGCTACTTTCGAACTTTTCGATCTCACGAAAACTTTACTCATGGTTTACACATCATGTGACAGATCACATGAGAGCTAGCTAAGCAAACTTATGAGACTAGTGTGAATGCATCTAGAAACAACCTTTCCCTCTTACACCAGACAATCAATATAGCCAAGTTTACTTTCCCAGCTTGACATGCTTGGTCGAATCAATTATGACCATTAACGATAAACTAAAGTAGTCAAACTCAACTACACGTTTCGAATGTGTTAAAGTTTCTAAGGGTAGGCAACACCGAGAACCACATGTTCACGACAAGGTCTCACAATAGGAAAAATGAGATCGTTTTTCAATATTTTTATCCTTATGGTCGTGTATATAGCACACATGGTATGATCGTGTGCTGTGGTGTTCTTTCTTTCCTTTGGATGAGCACATGTTTATACAACATTGTCAACACCACACAGAAGCTTCAATTATGATGCATTTCTCCATCTAACCTTAATCCACACTTAACAGGATTACTTCTAGCTTTAAGACAGAATATGCTAAAATCTCTCAATTTTAGCATCTTATCAATTTAATGATCGACATAGGAGTTTATCCAATGACGTATGTCTCTTTTCATATAACTTTTTCTTACCCTTTTTTTACAATGAACTCATCACTGTAAAATGCAAGACGACATCTTGATTATGAATGTGCTCTCGATCTCTTTCTACGTTCAAAATCAGCCTCATATTAGTTCTTCCCTCAACGAATTAGGAAAACTAAAGTAAACACTTTTGTGAGTGGGTTACTTCTCTGTCCAACATGCTTTCACACTCAACGATATTACAAATGTCAACTCTCAACATTTGTACTCGTGTATTGCTCACAATGATCTTATTAAAGATCATGTTTTTAAGAGATTACCATTTCATATGTCATGCAGATCTTAAGAAATGTATTCCTTATATCAAACTTTTATTAACAGATCTTACAATCACGTCTCACATGGATTTGCATTTCCAAGTTCACTTCTTCTTGTGAAACTTGTACTCAAATTTACTTGTTCTTGTGCAAACAAGTCTTTCACAACATGATACTTGGTCTCAATTTACTTAGACTTATATTAGATCTTCTCAATCCTTAAGTAATCGAGGTCAATTGTCACTAAAGACGGTTGTTATTTCTTTTGGCGATTAATTCTAAATGGACTATCCCACTATATAGCTAACCATCATATTGCATTGCATCTAATGAAGTCATGGTCTCAGCTTCTATTGCTACTTTCTTATATGTGTTCCTCGCAATAATGTGGAAAGGCAATTCTACTAAGTAAGAACACAAAGCCAGACATGGATGTCCCTCTCGTCCACGTCACTTATCCAACTAGCAACTGTGTTTTATTTTATCACAAGCATTTTCAATAATACAGTGTCTTGCAGTGCCTCTAAAGCACTCAAGTATCTTATTCACTACTTTTCAACATCCTCTTTATGTATTGGATCAATATTTGTAAGTTATTTTGACAACATAACAAACTCTAGGTATTGTACACACCTAGAAATTAATTACAAGACATAGTCTTATAATCAACACATGTACTCTATATTGCAAAATATATTCATATGACATTTGTATGAAGAACATTTCCCACACGTTCTTCCTTTCACATAGGTTATGGATACACTCACTTGCTAAGAGACTTGCTCTTAGTCATGAGATATATATGGGTTATGCATTTCTGCATCTTGAATCAAGTGCTTTATTAATCAATCTCACTTGAAGAGGTACAATAATTTACTCAAATGATCTCTTAGAGTTTGACTCCAAGGTGAACCAATATTAGCAATCTCAAAGTTGGGCATTGACCAATCTTTGAAGTAATTCAGGTATGCTAGACCATTTCTAACCACAAGTGTGACATTCACACTAGATTAGAATGACGAGATTTACCTTTGAAATACATGGAATCATCACAACAGATATGAATGTACCATTCGCTCGAACAATGTCTAAGGTCATACTGTTAGTTTTAGTGCCCTAGTCCAATCATGATATACATTGTCATTTGATTTATCATTTAATAAAGAGGTATTCATTTCATATACTTGAAATATTGTATGTTTTACGAAGATAAAACCTCCATGAATAGTTTATTCTTCCTTGTATCATCAAGTATGACTTGATAGTAAAATCCTAAGGTAATAGAAATATTATTCTAAATGTCTCTGATCAATCATTATCATGGGAATGATGATGAATTAAGATTAGTATGTTGCTAAATGGATAATCAAGTTTTACTGATTATGGATATGAGATATCAACTTAGAATATATATATATATATATATATACCCGCTATGAAAGCACTTCATGAATTGTTGTCACAAAGTAGCTTTTATACAGTGGTAATGTTTGAGTCCTCTGACTGAAACTCACTATCGACTCCTACATGAGGAATCGCATGTTTTGACTTAGTCAAACGTTATCCGTAATAGGTAACAATAAAGGCTATGATTGGATATGTCATGAATCATGTAGAGGAGTGATAGTAAGAGTGATGGATTTGTTCCTCTTATGAAGAGTAATATCTCTTGGTCACTTGATGAGTGAGATTGATGGAATGTATGCGTACTCAAATGAATTAATAAAGGGGTTTATCAATGTCATTTGTTATATCAATCTACTTGAGATCAAGAAACATGCTAAGCAATATAAGGTTGACATGTGACCATACCTTATGCTTAGATGAGATATCGTGTGACAAAAGGACTAAATATCAAACTGTGAAAGATTAACTCGAATCATCGAATACCATTCGATTTTGTATTGCCATAATGTATTACTAGATATCACTTATGGACTTTGAGCCCAAGTTTTGGGACGAGGCCCATTGCCAATTTTGATTGGGT
>CAODLS011134012.1:0-19279 GCA_948243855.1 Flueggea neowawraea
TCAATGTGATAGATATCCATAAACTTATAATTGCAAATTTTCAAGAATGGCATTAAGCATGCATGGATTAGACACTTCGATTTTCCTTTTAATTGTTATTTTTTGTTCAAAATTTCATGTGTCATGACTCATGGGAGGACGAGGTTGCAGCTGACATCTATTTATCTGGTGTAGGTGCTTACACTCTGGACAAACAAAGAAAAAATATAAACTTACGAATGGACATAATATGTCAATACCCTTATGTAGCTCTACCTCTTACCCTTTACGAGTATTTCCAGGATACCCATTTACCCATTACTACAAGCTTTTTTTTGGGACCCATTATTACAAGTTTATTAAATTAAAATAAACAACAATAATATTTGATGAGATATTGCTATCTCTTACTAAAAAAAACAACAATAGAAGAAGCATATATATCCGTTTGTGACATGGTAATCTACACATTCATGAAAAAAAGGAAGCATTATTGATGCCTGTACGAGGTTAATGTATGAGTTACGTAATCACTTGATGATGAATGAATGGGAGGCCAAAAAATGTGCCATAAGTTACATTTTAAGTATATTTTACATTGTAATTTAGGTTTGTTTTGCATTATAAATTGTTATTATTCGTGTATTTTTATGTTTTTATACTTCTTTGGTATTTTAGGTGGAATATTAGTGAAACATGAAGTTTTGGAGTTGTTTCTGTGCATTTCAGGCAAAAACTGTATTTCTGCGTGACTATGCCATAGTTGACACGTTGACCAAGTTTGACTTGTGCATTGGATCGCGTGCCACACTTATGAGCCATGTTTTGGACGTGTTTTGAAGGCTGCTACTCATTTTACTAATGGATTAAAAACAATTAACTTTTTTTTTATTATTTTAACTATTTTTAAGGAGAAAGTAGGTTTTCTTAATTTGGAGACATATTTAAGCTATTTTCTCTCTCTCTTTGGTGTGTTCTTTCCTCTAGCATGTGTAACTAAATATCTCTCTAATTAATATATTTCGAAATTCAATCCATTAATGTTGTAAAACTTTTATTTTAATTGTTATAAAGCATTTCGAGTATTTGTTCAGTTTCTGTATTTCCGTTCTTTTATTATTAGTTTGATTCATTGATTGATAAGAGCTCGTTGGTTGATTGATTGAAATAATATACTGTTATTTAGGATTGATAGTGTATCACATTAGTCCTAATACATATAACGAATAACTTGGATGAATATTACTGAACGTTATCCATGTTATGTGACTGAATAATCTGGTTTAAATGAATCACGGTGTTTTCGGTTTCACTGGTTAGAATAAAGGTCCCTTTAATTCGTTGTCATAGATTAAACATTGTCAGGACGTTTCACGGGTTGTCTAGTGGTTAGAAAATAGTTTGCAGGGTGTCTTGGGGCTATCAAACAAGTAATAAGGGATTGGTTAATTGAGTGCGTCACCGTTAGCTATAACTCTGTCTATTTGAATGTTTTATATTGACCTTTCATGTCTGTGATCAACAAATTGGATTGAATGGAAAATTGCTTTAACTAAGTCTTTATTATTATTAAATTTCTATCATTTTCATTACTGCAGTTAAATTTTTGTTGCGCATTTTATTTCTGTTATTTTATAATATCAGCTTCAGTTCAATTTTCAGTCATTTTATTTTGTTCTTTTGTTTCTGCAATTAAACGAGTTCTCACTGGTTTCTGTGGATTGACCATGCTCACTACTTTACTCATTATATTATTTTAAACAGGTTAATATTACTTTGATCCGTTGGCATCCCATCAGCCATGGCAAGTTAATAATTTTAGTTCCTTAATATTTTGTACCCAAAAAAAAGTGAAATCCTAAGACAATTTGTGAAACGTAAACATATACTGTGGATGGAATTGCCTGTAACTTTCACAGCTATTTCCTATGTATCAGTGATGGAACCTTCATGAGTGAATCGCGAGAATGAAGCAGCTCATCAGAACAGAATACCTTGTCCATGCTCATGTATTTGCAGAATTTACTGAAAAAAGAAAGCAAAACATAGAGAGAGTTGAAGTTTGACAGAAATCAAGAAATAGATTTTATAGCAATGTCACATTCTTACATTACTCCCAACTAATAAGGCTTGGAACATAGCTGCAGGTTGTATAGCTCCTCCTGATGAGAAAGGCCATTACTCGCTTCTTCAAAGCAAAGAGAACTTGGAAACTGTACTCAGTGAAGGCTCTCAAATTAGATGGTCTTCCCAGTACAGATTCAAGAACTATGTTGTGCTGTTTGATCCATTCATAGTCTTTCCAGTGTTTCAAAAGCCAAATTCCTAGTTCCGAAATGCTATAAGCTATTGCAACATACACGGGTCCTCTGCTTTTCATTTCAAGCACTCTACAGGTTCCGAAATGACCACCTGGTTGGCATGGCAAAGGAATCTTCTTCTCGAAAACTTCGTCCGTGATATCCATCGTTTGTATAAAAACTGCTTGATCTGTAAAAGTGCGTGCAACCCAATACAGAATTCAGCCAATGGCAATGGGGGAAAAGCCTAATCTTAAGCAATGGCGGAATTGGTTTTCCACATTTTTCCAAACCGGAACCTTAAAGTCCCCCCGGTACGCCTCCTACCTTCAACGCTATTCAGCGTCAGCACACAGTATTTGCTGTCAATGCAAACATCAGGATAGTAATAACAAAAATCTATTACCTTGTAATTCCTATGCACAGAGTCAAACACTAATGTGTTTTGTGTACTTTAGCTTTTCCCCATGAAGCTGGACTGTAAAGGAACAACTTGAACTTTTGAGTAAATGGATTGCAAATAAAAAGTCTCCTGATGGTAGGTCCTTTAACCGAAAAGAGAACCGGTAACGACAAATCCATTATCTCCACATTTTTCCTCTTCGTATTTCCTGAAACTTAACTGATGTTTTCTCTAGGTTCCAATGTCAAAAGGATATAAAAATATATCCTAAGTGATTCCTGCCAAAAAAGAATGATCCCTGGTTTGGATTTCCAATGCTCCAAACTCGCAATTGCAAAGTTACGACTACTAATTATATCAAACCGCACTCTGCATACCGTCTTAACCCGAAGTAGATCATATACAGGCATTCTCACCAGCATGCTGAATATAGTTTCCGGATGAAGGATTGAATTGATTCCACTCTGCAAATTGTCAGTATGGTTGTTGATTCCTCCTCTTCCGTGTCACCATTTTCCTGTTAGAAACAAAAGTAATTATTTAAAAAAAGAAATAATGGAACCTAGAGCCGTGAATGGAAATAAGTTTCTTATACCATCGTGAGCATTACAATGATAGCAACTTTAATCTTCCACCATTTAAATCATGAATTACAGTAGGATGTTAAGAATCAGTCGAATTCAATTTTTATTATTGTTACATAAGCTACCACTGTCACCACCCGTTTTCAGTCCACTCTCAAATTAATGTTCTGATACCACTTTTGTCACGACCCAGAAACGAATCATGACCGGCGTACGAAACCAAGCGTCTATGGAAGCCCGACCCATCTCGTACAAGCCTCAGAGTACAGAACTTGTACCCAAATTCTTAATTCCAAACCATAATTAATCAAAAAAAAAATAAAAGATTTGCATTTATAAAACCAATTTCAAAATAATATTTCTAAGTAATAAAACATAAATATGATTTAAAATATATAAAGAAATATTTAAAAATAAATATTATTAACTAAAACATTCAAAATATTTAGATACAAACATAACTCACAGAAATACGGTGTGGAATTCTACTACACATCATACAAAACCCTATCAAAAGGGCATTTATTGCCGAATCGGATACCTCACTGAATATTGAAGATCAGATCGTCAATCATTAAGTAACCTAAAAAATATTAAGGGAAGGGGGTGAAATAAATCTCAGTGATCGACGACACTCTAAATCGCTTCATACGTGCATCACAAAGTCCGTTTTGAAAACAATTCAAAAATACCACAAAAGTATAAATATAATCTAATATACATATTACTAATAGTAATGTTTCCAAAAATATTTCCAAAACGTTAACAATCAAAGTAGACAACATACGATCAGACGATGTTGTTATCAAAAAATATATAAATAGATATATAACAAAATTAGTTAATGGGACTAAATACAGAAGTGGCTATGTTACTAGATAACAAGATTCGTAACAAGTCCGGATACAGGAGTGACGGTGTCACTAAAATACTTGTGCCTAGCCGAGCACACAACTACCATATTATTGCTGTAACAAGGGCTTTCTCAGAGCATTGATATACCAAATGTTACATATCTCATAGTTAGGCATCCCATACCATATAATCCATATCAAACATGCAGACATATCAGAGTATGGAAACATAAAACTGATGTATAATAGTTTCAAGGAAATACAAAAAACCAGTTTATCATATAACCGGTTTTAAATTAGTCAAACCATTAATTAATCAAATTTTAGATAATATTCCGGCATAGAAAAAATAATAGAATTTCAAAAAATACGGTATGAGTGTCTAAAACTGCCACCGCACTCACCTGGACGTCGTGCCAAATAATCCAGAATCACGGACCATCGGTAGATGACTAGGTACCTCAGAAATTAGAGGGAACCAAAAACATACAACAAAACTGAAAATAGTCAAACAGATCATAACAAAATCAGACACAGAATGGTACTGTCGTATTACAGAGTATGCATGGAATGCAAATGCGAACCTAAACGTCCAACAATGTCGAAAATTCTATTACAATCAAAGATCTAACACTCTTGTCTTGAAAATCAGACTTTATGTAAATTTACAATTTAGTCCATCAAAGTATTTCAAAATTACAATCCTCAATTATCTAAAATTTCAAATTAAACCCCAAATATGTAAAATATTGGGTTTAGTCCGCCAATTCTTCAAAATCCTAAAAATCACACTTTTGATCCCTACTGTTGCAAAAATACCAAAACAGATCCCTTTAGTACTTTTCTTAGTCTGGTTTGAACTGAATAGTTTATGTTCTATTTAACACATCTAGAGTTACCAAATCCCATATAACTTGATACTAATTTTGTCTGAAATTAAATATCTCAAGCATTATATGCATATAAAGTATGCATCCTAATTCAATTGATATAATTTATAGTGAATTTTCAAAGTTAGACCAATTGCTATTCTGTTTCTTCTTGAGGAGAGATTGAAGATCATTTAGTCTTTTACTCATATATCATTCATTTCAGCACCAAATTGAGCTCTGTAAACTGATACAGAAACTAGACACATATAGCTTTTCAATGATACAAACCACGTTGTCTAATAATATCTAAAAAATGTGCAGAAATTTATAAATTCAGACCATAGACTGGAACTAGGCAGGCAGACCTTGCCTTAGTTTTTTTGTTCATGGTTTCATTTACACAAATCCAAATCAAGAAGAGTTTGTTGTTTTAGAAACTAGATTCACATATATATATTTCTGGAAAATATCAAAGCCTAAATCATAACACAGATATTTCGGTAGAATTTACAAATGAACCTACAATCAAGATGTGTCCAGTACAACAACTAATATGACCAATCTTATTTAAACAAGTATAACTCCCCTACACACAAGGTTTTAAGCTGATTCCTTTTACAGGCAGTTAGAAGACATATTTATCTACAACGTTCATGTTTTATACATTTCCAAGTGGAGTCTCAAAGGTTCCCGAAATTAGCATTCAATCAAACTGTTCCTACTGAATCTGAAATCTGTGCAATTCATACTATTTTGACCATAGCTACCAAACAACATTAAATTGGATTAAATTGTTTTACAGAAAAATATAAAACACAAAATTATACAAGTTTTGTTCTTTAAGTTTTAAAAAATTCCATCTCAAACAATTTTAAAAATAGGAAGCAAACAGAACCTAGTATAGAATTTCTTTACCTTGATATTCCTTCAACTTTTATGCTCGTGTCCAAGCCTAGCTACGTTGAGTTTTCTGAGTGATTATATTTGAACAGCAGCAAAGAATAAAGATTGTGTTTTGGAAAAAAAACACAGGGCTGAAGTGTGTGTGCTTGGAACATCGAAAACGTTTTATGTATGAGGTGCGGTTGCCGACTCAATCTCACAATTATCTTCATTTTTTTTTGTTTTGCTAATCATCAATTTAATTGGTTGATGTGGCATCTGTGGAATGAAACATGAGCTAGAGGTTGAATCAATTATGATGTCAAGGATATTAAGTTTGAGTTGTGGACACGTGTTTCATTTCTTTGACACCTATACAAACAATTTTCTCTTTTAGTCCCATTTTCTCATTTGTTCACCTTCTAGTCCTTTTGTTTACTTGATTTGATGAATTTTATTTTCTAACTATTTACATAAATATTTATCTTTACCTCTAAATTCTAAATATAACTTTTGCTCTCTATATTATAAAACAAAAATGCATACACAATGCATGTAAAATATGTACATACAATGTATAGGTGTTTAAGTTTAACCAAAGCCGAGCGAGTTATTACAACCACCTACCAGGAATCGAACTCTTAGCTCTCCAACCGTTACTATGAGTGACTACGAAGTACCACTACACTATAAGCCTATTAGTAGTTCGAACATGTTTTGATCATTGCCTTTCAGAAATTTCTTCAACTAATTAGCCAAAGTCATCCCATAATTCTGAAACGCACTCCTCCTTCATACTCCAATCGAGTTTATGTTATTGAATATGCCCATCATTGCATGTCTTAAAGATTATCAAAAATTACCAAACAAAATTCTTAACAACAAAATCAACACAAAGCCAACATCTTGACGATTCAGTCAGTCACCAGACACCAACACAAAAATTGAAATAACCCTCCAACAAAAAATTCACCTATCTTTGTTTCTGCAAAATAGTTGTAAAAAAATTAGTCTTTCTCATAAAATCAACAAAAAGAACAATAATCAATTCAAGGTTATTGTGGAATAAGAAACCTCAACTACATTCTCAGAGCAACCGAACAAGGATCTTTCTTACCTTTAAAAGAGCCTCCTTTTTTCTTTCAACAGTTTCTTCAGGCACAAACCCCGAGAGCTATCGACTTTGGAGTTCTGATGCCTAAATAAAGAAGGAATATTTAATTGGTGGATGCAGAGAAGGCGAGAAGGTGAGAACTCTGTTTAAAAAAACAATTATTCATGTTACATATGTTAAGACCATGGAAAATTTTTGTTTATATTTAGTATATAGTCCAATTTTTACACCAAATTAATTAAAAATTATTATTTTTTTGAAATATAATTTTAAAGTAGATAAATTATTTGAATAATAATTTTTAATTAACTTAATATACGATCGTAGTCATACAATAGCCAAAAATTTTCTAACAACAGTAAATACTGAAGAGAGACGTTGGTGTTGAGATAGAAAGTGGAAACTGAAACCTCTGACAAAGTAGTCAACAAGGAGTCAAAAAATAGCCATTAAATTTCTTTTTCTTTTTTAATTTTCTTCGGATTTCCTTAAAAATCTAAGTATTATAATTAAAATTCGACATATTTAACCCAAAACAATATAATTTATCTATTATATTTTATCTGTTTCAATGTTATTCAACCAAACAAGATTAGTTTACTTGTTTTCATTTTAATTGGCTTATTTGGAAAATTTGTTGTCGTTAAATGGTAGATTAAAAAATTTGCTAAATTATATTATAAAAATATATAAATTATATATCAAATATCTAAAATAGAAAGTCCTTTTAAAATAATTTTGTAGAAAGGGAATAACAACTTACACAATTAAGGTAACACTACAATTTCCTTCCTCCCTAACAATTAAGCCAGTGTCTTATATATAAGAATATTTATTAATTTTTTTGTTAGTCCAAATACTTCGATAATTTTTCTTTTGGCCATAGCAAGTCACCTCCATCCTCCACTATTGACAGTAAATAAGCCTCATCACACTTTGGAAAAATTAAGTCCGACAAGAAAAATTATAACTAAAAGACCCTATGACAATATCAAAGGCCCAATATACGAGTTAATAACATTTCACAACTCATAAAAAAGTTTTGAACTACATGTCTATCAACGAACCTGAGAAAGAGAGTTAAAATGACGATCAGACAGACTTGTCATAACAGTAAACAGGCAACTAACAATTGCAAAACTTGGTGAGTCGAATTTGAAGGAGATTGAACCCATCAAAGTGATTCTCTCAGTAACACTTACCCAAGTCATTCTCAAGAGAGACATTGTGAGTACAAACTACAGAAAGAACACAAATAGGGAAAAAAAGAAATTGACAGGAGGCAAATACTTGCCCTGAAAAGTTAACAGTTCCTTACTATTTGTACAGGAAAAAAAAAGAACAGTCAAATCCAGAGACAATTTGAGAAAAGTAAACATATACTGTGGATGAAATTGCATGTAACTTTCGAAAACTATTCCTATGTATTCTGTGGTGGAACCTTCGTGAGTGCATCGTCAGAATGAGGCAGTTCATCAGAACAGAACAGTTTGTCCATGCTCAAGTATTTCCAGAGTTCACTGAAAAAAGAAACAGACATTAAAAAAGACAAAGTCTGGTAGAGATCAAGATACACAACGGGCAACATCAAGAAAAAAATGTTATGGTAGTGTCAAATTCTTACATTACTCCCAATTTGTAATGGTTGAATAGTCCGTGATGACCAAGGTCATATCTCGCTTCTTCAAGTTGTATGTATACAAATCTTTATCCAATTGTATAAACAACTTCATGTCATTGGTATGCAAAGCAAAGAGAACTTCAAACCTGTAATCTTTGAAGGAATCCAAATTAGATGGTCTTCCCACTACAGATTCAAGAATTATGTTGTGCTGTTTGATCCATTCATAGTTTTCCCCGGGTTTCAAAAGCCAAATTCCTAGTTCCGACTTGCTACAAGGTATTGCAATAGATAAGGATCCTCTGCTCTCCATTTCTAGCAGTTGACAGGTTCCGCAATACAAATCAGCTGGTTGGGATGGCAAAGGTATCTTCTCCTTGAAAACTTCCTCAACGATATCCATTGTTTGTGTATAGGCGGCTTTATCCGTAAGAGTGCACGCTACCCAATACAGAATTCTGCCAATGGTAATGGAGGAAAAGACTAGTCTTGAGAAATGCCGAAATTGGTTTTCCACATTTCTCCAAACAGGAACCCTGAAGTCCCCCCTGGTACGCCTTCTTCCTTCATCGCTATTCAATGTCAACACACAGTATTTCTTGTCAATGCAAAGATCAGGAGTGTGATAAAAGAAACCTATCACTTTGTAATTCTGTTGCAGACAGTCAAACACTAATGTGTAAACTGGACCACCTTTATTCCATGAAGTTGGAACTTAAGCAACAACTTAAAACTTTTGAGTAAGTGGCTGCAAATAAAAAGTCTCCTGCAGATAGGTCCTGTAACCAAAAAGAGGAGCAACCCGTCCAAAGCACTCAAAATCTGCACATCTTCCTCTACGTATTTCCCCAAACATAACCGATGTTTCCTCTTGGTTTCAATGTTAAAGGATGTAAGAAAATATCCTAAGTGATTCCTGTCGAGAAACATGATCTCTGGTCTGGATTTCCAATACTCCAAACTCGCAACTGCAAAGTCATGACTACTAATTATATCAAACCACAGTCTGCATACCGTCTTAACCCGAAGTAGATCAAATACAGGCACTCTCACCAGTATGCTGAATATAATTTCTGGAAGAAGGATTGAATTTATTCCACTTTGAAAATTTTCAGTATGGTTGTTGATTCCTCTTCTCTTCCATCTCGCCATTTTCCTGTTATATACAAAACGAAAGTAATTACTTAAACAAAAAAATAATGAACCTTATAAGACAGGAGAATGTAAGGAAGTTTCTTATACCACCATGAGCATTACAGTGATTGCAATTTAAATCTTCCACCATATAACTCGTAAATTACAGCAAGATGTTAAGTATCAGTCCAATTCATGCTTTTTTTACATTTGCTCCAGTGGGAATCGAACCCTCAGAATGTTACTCTAGTACACTACTCTATAGGCCTATTAAATCATATAACAATTTTGAAATGCACTCCTAATTCACACTCCAATTGGGTTCATGTCATTGAATAGACCCTTCATTGCAAGGCCAATAAAATTATAAAATAACCAAAACCAAAATTCTAAACAACAAAATCAACACAAAGTGAACACCTTGACATCTCAGTAAGTCACCAACACAAAAATTGAATTATCCCCCCAACACAAATTTCACCTATCTTTGTCTTTATAAAATAATCATAGGAAATTTGGAATCTTTCTCATAAAATCAACAAAAATACAACCACCAATTCAAGAGTTTATTGTCATAAGTAACCTCAACTACATTTTCTAAGCAACCAAGCGAGGAACTTTCTTACCTTACAAAAGGCTCATTTTTTACCCCGAAAACGATCGACTTTTGAGTTCTGATGCTCAGAAGAGAGGGAATAATTTCAGTGATGGATACAGAGAAGGTGAGAAAGAGAGATTTCTGTTTTTTTCCTTTTTACGTTACATGTAGAATTAAGGACCAGTGAAGAGGGACGTTGTGGTTGAGGTGGCAACGGCATGGTGATTATATTGCCTAGTCAACAAGGAGTCAAGGACTCGCCACGAATAATTTTTTTTTATTTTCTTCAGATTTATTTGAAAAATCAACGTGTTCATTCAACATAAATATTACTTGATATTTCTGAAAATTTCAGCATATTTAGCAAAAGAAAAGTCATAATTCACCGTTTATTTTTATCTACTCAATGTTATTAAACCACACAAGTTTAGTTTGCTTATTTTCATTTTAAGTGGCTTATTTAGAAAATTTGTTTTTATTAAATAGTAGATAACAAATTTGATAAAATACATTATAAAAATATATAAATTACTTTTTAAATATTTTTTTTATAGAAAGTGAATAACCACTTCGAGAAGTAATTAGGCAAGTCACAATTTCCTCTTCCTTCCTAATAATTGAGATGATATCTTATTAGGCAATATTTGCTAAATCTTTAAAAGGTTTGAATAGAAAAAACTCTTCACGTGATGCATATTTCGACTAAAGAAAATACAAAATTGTCTCTACAGATAAATTTTCATAATAATTTTATATTTACAACTTTGCTCCATTATGAAAGTATGTTACATAATAAAAAAATAAAGAGATCGACCATTGTAAATATGCTGTAATATATTTACTTAATAAACACCCCAAAAACAAAGAAGAGTACGATTCCTCCAATTCATTCGAAAGAACAACAGAGAACATTGGTTGAAAGGCATCACGATTTTGTCTTAACCATTCTATATATCTTACTGGGATCATTTTCCTAAAGTTTCTTATCAGAGTGAATATAAGAAACACTCTTTATAAAATTTCAATATGAAACAATTAAATATACAAATCTACCAAGTAGTTATGCCAAAAACAAACATATACACTAATGTATAATAGGATACACAAATGGAGTTCAACACCGACAGGAGGCAGCGAAAAACTAAAAGAAGGCCCTCCACAAGGGGCAGTGACGTGCAAATTGCGATGACAAAACTGCTTTTGATTACTTGATCATCAATGAATCCTACCTTCAAGAAAAAGAAGAAAAAATGCGGATACACTTAAAATGTCAATCACATGATCATGCCTATACATACAATTATATGGTCTCATGGCGGCCGCAGCAAAATTTTACGACCATGAACTTGTAGATAAATGACTACTACGTCTCTTCTATCCACCTGGTTTCTACTACAAGAATGGCTCTGCTTCTGTGTTTTGCCCGTCAGGCGTGTCGGAAAATGTAATTTCATAGATAGCTGTTTAGGGTAAAATGTTAATGAAGTGCAAATTAATTCTACGCAGAGGCGCTTGATAGGAGCATCTTCAGTGTCTCATAAGTCATAAAGACAATGCCGACTCCTGGTACCACCTTGTAGTATTCCGGCAGGATACCCCTGTAGAGGCCTCGTAGGCCTTCCGACCGGATTATATGGCCGAATGTCCCGAACAAGCCAGTTTTATATACTCTAGCTCGACCAGCAGCACCTTCCAATTGCATTCTTCTCCTCACAAGATCCAGAGGAAATGTTGCTGCAAATAATCAAGATAGTACAAGACTTGTTCAAATAAAATATATGTTAAAACTTGTTTGAAGAAATGTTTCCTTAAGTTGAGGTAGTTGATGAAAATGATGTTTGACATATATAATCTTAGGCCTGTGATTATGGAGGCACTTCCAGAAGAAATTACATAGTTTAAAACAGCAGACAAAGAGAAAGCTAAAGCTAAAAGAATCAGCCAAACTGACAAAAAAAAATTCTTCCTACCCACAGCTTTAAGTTACCTGTTGATGATGCAATACCAGAAAGACTACCACATGCAAGACTGACCATTACAGTAGAATCATTGGGCCTGAAAGCAGAAAAACAAACAATGATTCATCAAGTTTAAAACACAGCAATGAAACAGACAATAAATGTATAGAGCACACAGTATTTAACAAGTCTTCACCTTTGAGACTGCCAGAAAGATCTAAGAAACTCATAGACAGAAAAGCTTATTGCTATACTTGGTCCAACACCCTGCAACAAAGTAGCATCGCCTTTAGCATTTCATTTTTCAAACAAGCATGGATAAACGAGACAAACAAAAAATACAATGCCATACCAATAATGTCGCTCCAAGTCCCTTATACAAGCCCAAAGCCCCTTCTTCTCTGCATATGGTACTAAATGCATGCCAGATACCTCTATAATAAATTGTGTTTCTCTGCAAAGTTCAAAAATTCAAGCAAATAAATACACAAGCCGAACTAGCAATACACAATAACCAGTAAACAAATAAAGCTTTCCACACAGTCATTTGTATCTTTACTCACCCAAGTGTGACGAAGTTACCTGTGCTGCAAGGCGTGTCCTCACAAGATCCAATGGATAGGTAGCAGAGGCAGCGGTCATTCCTGCCAAACCACCACCAGCAAAGTGCACAACAAGGTCTGAAGTTGTAATCCCTGTGTGATTTTCCACACCAAGAACTGATTGAAAGAACTGCACAAGATTAAAGAGCAATATAAAATCTATATCACAGATGTTAATTTCATTAAGGATATTTACAAAACTGAAATGACTTACCTTCTTATAGTGCTCATACGCATAGAAGTTCACCGAAGAATACGGAAGACGGTGAGCAATCGTTACAAGATTGCCTTTCCAGAAAGCTCTAAATCCTTCTTCATGAATAATCTGAGAAGCCAAGCGCCATATGCAGGGCTTCAATGCTGTGATATCCGAGTGCATACCTTGGACCTAACAAAATAAGACAGTGTGGTTGGAAAAAGAAACAGCCTGATAATAATTGGCAAGACTCAACAAAATCAAATAAGAACAATGACACCTATAAGCTTAGAATCCATACATTACTCAAATAATAAGATATAGATGCAAATCAATTACTAAAATATCATTTTTTTTTACCGAGGAATGCAAAACTCAAACCAGACAAAAACAAAGTTTTCTCACTAATTAATAAATATAATTTCCAAAGTTTCGAATGAATAATAATTCAAGACAAAATAATCAATCAGAACTTGTTGAACTGTAAACTCAAAACCGAGCTTCGTAATAAATCTTGAAAATTTACCTCTCCTGACATACCATTCTCACATAAGCAAACAGAAACTTCACAAAATCATCAATCTTAACCCAAATATCCCAACTTCCAACTCTTCCCAACCCAAAACCCCACTCCTTCACGAGTAGCCAAGTCAAATTAGAGAGAGATACCACATTTCCACCAAAAAACAAGAAAAAATTAAACCTCTAAAAGACCCAAAACCTAAAAATCGCAACTTTCACAATCAAAACCCAAATTCACAATTACCCATAATAAAAAACACGCATTTTCATCGATACACAAAACCCACCTGAAACAGTATAGTCAGACGAGCCAGAGGAGCCGTACAGGTCTTGCTGAAGGCACCAGCCACTCCACCGGCTAGCAGCTGCTGAATGGTACCAATCTGCGGCTGCTGACTTAAAGACCGTTGCTTGATGTGTCCATCTATCTGGGATTGCTGGAGTTGCTTGCTTTGTCCCCCATGGCTGTGCTGCTGCAAAAATTTTCTGCTTCCGGCGTCCACAACGCTGCCGTGAGCGGCGGAGTTGAGGGCTCTCTGGCTTCCCTCGACCACCACGCCAACTCTAGCTTCCATGTTCATGATGTGGGAGTTGATGGTTGAAATTAGTGGTGCATAGGAACGAGAGTTGAGATAGAGAGAAGAAGAAAAGAAGAAGAGGAAGTTGATAAACCCTAAAAACGAAACAGGAAGTAGGGGTTCATTAGGTAAAGGTTTTTGGTTATGTATAGTTATTTGAATTCATTTTAAGAAAAGAAAAAAGAAACTGGCATTTGAATATATGCAAGTTGATTTAAAACAAATTATTCTTATTCGGTAGTTTTTGTTCGGTTTATTGTGAGTTTATATTAAAAGTATGCAGTGAAAATATGAAATTGGTGATTAGTTCTATACATTATTTTCACAAATAACACAATTATAATCATCTTTGGACTGTACAGATATATATGACTTTAAATCAAGCAACTTGTAAAATAAAGGGCAATCTTAACCAATGAATTTGATGCCAACTTTTTGAAAAAATACAGTGGTAAAACTATTTATAAAACAATCAACTAGAATAAACTAATTGCATAACTATTAGAAACTGAACCATTCACGAGAAATTGTCAGCCTCTTGTTGAAATTGAATTCTCGCAAGAAATTAAAGAAAAATGAAAAAATATTTGATAGCCTTTTTTGGAGAGGTGTATAGGTGATGCACAAACAGGTTCCAAATTGTGTAAAACCAGAGACAAGAATGAATTTTTAAATTTTTTTAGGTCATTTGATTCAGATTTAACATTATTTTAAAACAAAATTAGTTTAGATTTATAATTAGTGCAAATTAGTGTGCAAATTGTGCACAAATAGTGTACAATAGTTTATAAATTTAATTTTAAACTAATTTAGTTCATAGGTGCAAAAATCATGTAAACAACTGCATAACTAGTGCATAAATGGTGCATGATTCGTGAACAAATGAAATTTTAAAATGAATTTAGGGAGGATTTGCTAATTTTTAAGAACTTATTTCTAATTTTTAAAAATTTTGGGATTAGCACCATAATTATGCATTTGAAATACGTTTGCGCCTAGCATTGTGAAACCCTAGCCGCCTCTACCGCACAAGGAAATCACATTCGATTCGAGAAATCATCGTTTGTCACCGATTTCCATTGAAGATAATCGTGTTCACGTTCAAGGAAACCACCATCGCCACCAATCTCTATTCGTTATTCGTGAGATGTTGCAATCTCTACAATGGAGATCTCGTGCATGATCTTCGCTACAGAAGAGACGGTTACAGTGACTGAGAGGATTAGATGGAGTGATGGATAAAAGAGGTAGAGGTGGCAGACAGAAGTGACGAAGGAAAGAGAGATACAGAAAGACAGAAAGATGTGTGTGTGTGAGAGAGAGAGAGAGGTGAACGAAAAAATGAATGAAAGAGAGAAAAAAAGGGATAAAGGCCACTTTAGTACTTTATCTTTGATATTTTTCATGAATGGATTTTAATTCTTCAATCCCTAAACATTTTTTTTCTCCTAAATAAGTCCTCAAATCAGATTTGTCACCTAATGAATCTACGTGGCATCGTTACCATTAACGAAAGTGACACGTGTCTCACAGCTCATTGACACATCATGTGTCATATCCACACGCCACATAATAGATGTGTAAATGCCAAGTCAACTAAGCCGCCAAAATTTGATGAAAAGTAGGGGAAATGACACTTTATGTCATCTTTTCATATTTTGATTTCACAAATACAACATAAAACACTATAATATATGAAATAAAACACTTTTATTTTTAATTACAACAATAACACATTATTTAAACAATTTTTTTCCTTTTTCTTTCCTTTCAAACTCACCTTCCTCTCTCTCTTCCTCTTTCTCTCTTCTTCTAAGGTTCACTGTCCTTGCCTCCCTCTCCACCACCGTCGCCCTCTCCTCCTCGCCTTCGTCTCCCTCTATGATTTCTCTTTCTCTCTTCTCTCGCCCCTCCTCCGATGCGATGTGATTCTAGATCTCTTCCTCCTTTCTCTCGTCTTTCACAATCGATCTTCATCTATTTTCCTCGTTCCTTCGACGTGATCTGAATGAGTGTGAGAAAGAGAGCGACGACGAACAACGATGAGGAAGAGAGTGTGATCCAAATGATTGCGAGACAGAGATAACAACACAATAAGAAAAGGGGAGAGAGAGAGAGTTAGACATTGACGGTACAGTGGTTGGAGCAAGATAGGAGAGAGCGGCGGCGGCTAAGATTTTATAAACCCTAGCCGCTGCCATCAAAAAAGAAGGACCAATTAAACTTTTTTTTAACAACTTAAATTATATACTAATTACAAATTCAGACCCAAATTCATTTAATTATTGGGAAACAGAGCTTTAAACATTGAAACTATCTTTATGTGCAATTGAATATTTTAAAATTTTTACTTTGGATCGTACTCATTATGTACTCACTTTTCTTTTCTTTTTAACTAATATTTTGATCTAATGTTTCGTACTCTTGTTGTTATCTCATTATACTTTGATTGTACTCGAGTTGTTTTCCACATGTACTCGGTCATTTTTTGTCAACAGAGCCTTCATAAGACGACTTTGTACTCGAGTTGTACCCCATATTTACTCGGGTTGTGCTCTGTACTTGGGTTGTACTCATTTACTTTTATTTGGTCTCTATTTGTTCTCTTTTTTGTTGTTTGTACTCACGTTATACTCTGGTTATACTCATTGTTAAAGATGTTCTCTGTTTGTTCTCATTTAGTTGTTTTATTAGTCTATACTCGAGTTGTATTCTGGTTGTACTCATTTCACTGACTTAAAGAATGTGGTCAACTTTCTTACGAGTGGTCAACACGCGGTCAAACTGTTATATTTTTTAATATTTTATTCCATATTTTCATTTTTAGTGAGTTTTTTACATGTGTTGTATTAGAAAAATTGTCTTTTATTTTGTTGCTTATTTTTACAAATCACATAATGTAGGTTTGAACCTACGATCTCTTGTGAGACAAGAAGAGAACTCACTACTCAGCTACTTTATAGGTATTAACATGGTCTACACAATATCAAATTTAACCAACACATTTGAATCAATCATTTAAGAGCTAAATTATTATAAATATTTATTAATTATTTAATTAAAATGTACTCATTTTTAACCAATAAATATTTATTACTTTTGTAATTTATTAATTAATCTTTTATTTAAGTTGTCTATTATTTAAATAAAACTTATTTTTTCAAAAAATGAAATATATTTATATTATTTTTATTAATTAATATTAAACAATGTATCCTTATTAAAGTATGTTATTATTAAATTTTATGTTAACGATTTAATTGAAGTGTATTTTCCTCAAATTATATTACTTCTTAAAAAATTAATATTATTATTAACTAATAAGGAATATCTTATTTATGATATTAATCAATAAGGATATATATTATACTCTTAAATTAGTTAATTAAATAATTAATAAATATTTTAAACAATTCAACTCTTAAAAGATTGATTCAAATGTGTTGGTTAAGAAAATAGTACATTTGATTATTGCAAAAATAATATGTAGTTTGGTGGTAAGTTTTTTTTTCTTTTCTCACAAGAGGTTGCAGGTTCCAATCTTCCATTGCGCACTTTTCATCAACTTTTGGTGGCTTAGTTGATGTGGCATTTATACACGTCTATTATGCCCCTTTATGGATACTTATGAATTAATTGGCACATGATGTGTCCATTAGCAGCAAGACATGTGTCACTTCTATCAAAGTTAACGGTGTCACATAGATCCGTTATATGACAAATTAGATTTAAGTACTTGTTTAGGAAAAAAGAAAAATGTTTAGGACTAAACGTTCTGATCGTCAAAGAATTAGAACTCATTCATGTAAGTAGCAAGGGTTAAATGATTTACCGTCTCTGTGGTTTGGTCGAATCTTCTCTCTGATACCTACAGTTCCAAAAATGGACAATCGCTCCACAAACTTGGCAGATGTTTGTCCAACATTAAAGATTCTATTTGTTTTGCTAATGTGGCATGCAATTTGAAATAATGTGGAATACAGTAAATTTTAATGACTAAATTACCCTTGCAACGTTTATAACTGACCCAACATTAAAAAAGAGCTTTTGCCACATAGATTCTCTCTTTCTTCTATGCCTAGCAAAGGCTCCTAAAATCCCTTTGTTTCCCTTTTGATTCTTCTATTTGTTGTGTTTAACGATGTCTTCTAGTAGGAATAAGGTATCTGTATATGGAGGCGTGAGATTTGTAGTATGTTCATGTGGTAGGAAAGCAATAGTGAAAATTAAAGAAACGGTTAATAATAAAGGGAGGTTGTATTATCCCTATGATAGGGGCGTTTGTGGCATTTTTTTGGGGTAGAAAAAACCTAGCAGTCATGTGCTTCTGAAGCAACATCTGAAACTTAGGTTTTAGATGAAATTGGTGAATTGAGAAGTGAATTGGTAGAAATGATGTTGAAGTTGCAGAAGGAAGTGAACCATTTGAAGAATGTGGGTCAAATTTGTATTGTATTATTGTTTCTTGTGTTCTTTGTTGTTGTAGGTAAAAGGTTAAATTAGGGTGGATTTAGGGTTTAGTTGTGCAGTTGTGTTCTTTGTTGTATTTGGTGCTGAAATGAAAAGATGTGGGAATGAAAGAATATGATTAGGTAATAAATTTAGCGGTCCTTGAGGTTCAAAACATTTAGTCATTGTCGATTCTTCAAGTTTAAAGATTTGTCATTGTTGTTGGAGAATTTTCTCGGGGATGCCTTGGTGAATTTTGGAGAGCGGAAGCGAGTTGGAGTGAGACAAGAAAAACAACACCAAGATTTTCATAGTGGTTCAGCCAACTATGCCTACGTCCACTACTTAAGTCTCACTTAAGCTTTTCACTATAACGGAGATTGATTCCGGCTCAATCCAACAAAGCCTTACAACAAGTTGATTGCGGCTCAAACCTCTAAAGCCAACAAGGTTGGTTACGGCTCACCCCTCTAAGGCCAACAAGGTTGATTACGGCTCATACCTATAAAGCCAACAAGGTTGATTATGGCTCATACATCTAAAGCTAGCAAGGTTGATTACGGCTAAAACCTCTAAGGTCATTAAGGTTGATTACGGCTCAAACCTCTAAGGCCATTACAATGTTGTTTTCCA
>CAODLS011134025.1:0-10405 GCA_948243855.1 Flueggea neowawraea
AATAAAGATCTGGATTGGTTACAAAGATTCTCTCTTTGTAGTAATTGAATTATTAAGATGATTAATTTGATTAATCAATAATAATTCAGGGTTTTATGATTTATGTGTTAAATAAGATTTAATACATAGTCCATTAATGTAATGAGCTTTTAATATAAATCACTTATTAGGGTTATGTGTATTTAATTATGTGTGACAGAATTCGGCCCATATGAGTGGTTTATTAAATGATAATGTATCATATAATTAAAAGCCCAATTACATTAATCAAACCCATTAGAATTTCGGCACAACCTAACGTAATTAGGAGTGAGAAAATTTGGCGCACTCATCCTAATTATGAGGAAGAAATTCGGCACACACCACCTCTCCTATTTTTTAGGAGTCACTTTCCTTGTTTGACAATGATGAATTCGACACATGCACTAACTAATTTGGAGTTTTATTCTTGTTTGTCAAGGAAAATAAAACCCTAATTTGTATGTGGCAAAATTAATTAGGAAGTGAATATTCTTGTGGGACAAGAAAGGCAAACCTAGTGAGACTAGGAAAGCAAATTCGGCACCTTATTGCTTGAATAGGATGAGGGCCGAATTTTGTAAGGTCAAGGAGGAAATTTTGGATTCTTTTATGCACTTATTTAGGTCTCCTCATATGCCTATAAATAGGGTGTACTCCTTGCTATTCTTTCATGGCTTGGCCGAATTAGTGAGTGCCATAAATAAAAGAGAGAAAATTATTTGTGAGTTTTAGAATATAGATTTTAAAAGAAGTGATAGTACACATTTGCCTAACCAATGATCTTATGTGTATGAGAGAGTAGAGGGGAGTCGTCTTTTGGCAGTCCCTATTGCCAATAGCATTCGGCTCAACACAAATCAAAGGAAGCAATTCGGAAATTCCAACTTTATTTTGGAGAAAATTTTTTGGCAAAATAAAATAGGTACACAAGTTCGGCCTTGTTCTATTAATTATGATTACATACAGTGTTCCTGGATGTTTCTTGTGTGATATTATTGTTTTTTGCTGCGCATATTAGATGTTTATTCGCATAAGAAACCCAACACGATATGCATTATATAGTTAACAAAAATTTATGTGTGGTATATGGTAGTAGAAGATAATAATAGATGTATTAGTCAGAAAGTCTAAGGATAACAATGGTCTGTCATTAGTAACCTAGTAATAATTGCGGTAAGATTACTCCACTTATTGATATCTTGTTTGAAGTCGACCGTCTTTGGTAAAGAGCTATGTAAGCATGAAGGCAACAGATTGATTGTCGGGTAAGACTTGAGGAATGAGGTTAAACTGGATATGACTATAAATTTTAGTGCTACATTTGACCGTACGATACGAGTTGGTTTATGAATTTCATATTTGAATTAGACTATGAGTTCGGAGAACTTGTACTAATTGGTTATGATCATTTTTAGGTTTAACCCTTTTTTTTAGGTTAAATGTTATGACGAGGATTACATACTGATTATGGTAAATGCATAAACAATAGCAAAGTTGCAAACAAGATTTGAGGAATTAAGTTGGATTCGATTTATAGATCGACTTAAGTAATTCAAAAGTGATTACGACTCTGGATATGGTTTGAATTTGGTAACAAATATATAGGATAGTTTATGACGTAGGGTCAGTTGGCCTATTTTATTAACTTGGTTTGATGAAGCTATGCTATTTGGATATCCAAAGAATAAATTCTTGGGTTATAGATTTTATCTTCAGTAATGAAATTTGGGTATGAGATATGGGAATTCCAATTTGAGTTAGAATATATAATTGTGATTTTTGAAACGAAATGATTTTTAGGAAATTAATTAGGTTAATTTTTTTGCTTCACGAGTCGAATGAATTCATGTAAATTTTGATGCTTAGTCTCTGGCTGATGTTTGAGATTATATTTTTGAGAGGTAGTTCTCAGTCCTTTGGATTTGATATTGAGTATGTACACATTTGGGATAATAATGAGATAAGATTTTAGACCCGATATTTTGACTGTCATCATAGTTCGAGAGATTTGGTATCTCCCCCAAATATGACCAATAAAGACCATGATGTTTTTTTTTCTTTTCGTCGAGATAGTAGGTTGAGCCAAGGTACATTTGAGCAGTTTGATATTTTTGGCTATGCGAGATATTATTTCAATTTGCGTTTGTGTTCTTTTGCACCTCAGATATGTTCCTTCGTTTTTGGATATCCTTGTACCTTCTAGTATTGGAAGTTTTTGTTCCTCAGACTCCCTGTTTCATATTCGTTTCGTATTTGGTTTCTGCTAACAGTTGAACATTAGATTTGATTTGTCCTATGATGGAACATTGATAAACATTTCTTAGAACAATCATTTGTCTCCTCAGTATCCGCACTCGTTCGTTTCTGCATATACTCTAGTATGTATCCTCGATTTCTGCATATGCATTCCTTTGTATCATTTGTCTTTGAATCCACATTTTCTATATTTTCTCTCTGTTTTCGTTCGTGCATTTTTAGCATCTTTTGTATCTGACTCCGTATTTGTCCCTATGTTCTATGCTTGTATATTCTGTCTGTATATCTGCATACTTTGCATCAGTTTCTGCATATCTAGTTTTGAGTGACCTAGAGCCTTGGTGGATTCATGCTTAGAATTTTATGTGATTTATCTATCGAGCTTCGAGGTTATGATTTACTCTGGATACTTAGACTTGATGTCTGATAAGGAGATTTTTTTTTGGGTTGGTCTTGATTTGGAGACTTAGGTTTGATCTTAGATTTGATTTAATCGTCTAGAAATTCGAGGATGAATTTATTTTGAGGGGGAAAGTATGTAACACCTCATTTAAATTCGATTTGTTTTTTTAATTATTGATTGTTAAAGTTTTGCATTTTGATAAGTGGAGATTTGATTTGGATGTTAGATGATGGATATTTTAGAATGAATTAAATTACTTGGTCTTGATGGTATTTGAAAAAAAAAAAGACAAAAGAAAGGTGAATTTTGGTTTGGTATACTGGTTCGGTTCATTGGTTTGGTTCAATGGTTTGACCGGTTTGGTTGAGTCATATTGAGTTGGCTTGGTTTATTTTTGTGGAATAGTATGGGTTTAGTAGGATGCTAAAAAATTATTAGTGGGTTGGTTGGGTTCTTTTTATGGATGGGTTTGTTTGAATTTGTTTTGTCGGCTGGTTCGGTTTTGGTCTGTTGGGTTTTGACTGGTTCGGTTGGGTTTGACTGTTCTGATTCGGTTTGACTGGTCAGCGGGTCCAGTTTTGGCTGCAGCTAATCCCTTCTTTTCCTTAAAAGTTAGCCCAACTTCCCCTTCATTTTCTTCTATTTTCTTCACTCTTTCTTACCTCAAAACAACCCATTTTCGTTCCCCTTTGCCTCCAGTCCTTTCTCTATCATTCCTTGAGGTAAGAATGACTTCTCTTCTTGATTTCTTTTCATGTTTGTTGCCATTTTTGCTTGGGTTTTGTTGTTCTTGGAAGGAAGAACAAAATGTGTTTTGGTGGATGAAATTGGTCCGAATTTTTGAGGTTTTTTTGATGGAATGATGATGGAATTTGATGTATAATGCAAGAGTGGGTGTAGAATAAAGTGGGTTTTGTTTTGGTTAGGTTGAATGTGTATTTTATGTTGGGTGTATATTTGTGTCCAAATTTTGAAGGAAAAATTGGATGGCTTGGTGATGAATTTTGGTTAGTTTTTGATTGATTTTGGTGGAATAAACTTAGAATGGAATGAGTTTGTGTTTGGTTTTGGAGATTGAAGAGGATTGGTGTAGTTAGGGAATTATTTGGAAGAATGAATTTGGACTGCCGATGATTTTTCGGTTTATTGATGAAATTGATGAATGATTTTTATGAATAAAATGTTTGGGTGATGATTTAAGTGATTCGAAACGGTGGATGTCAGTTTGAACGAATCTGGGTTGTTTTTGGTGAAAATTCTTTCGTAAGGACTAGTTTGGTTATTTTCCATAATTCTGAGTATATTGAGTATATTAAGGACTGTGATATTTAGCATTTTAAGGACTGAAATATAATTTATGATAAGTATAGTGACATATTTGTAATTTTTGAAAATTAGAGGATTAATTTGAGAATTCTGACTGATTAAAGGACTAGTTGGTAATTTTAAAATACTTTGAGGAATATTTTGAAATTTTCAAAGGTTTGAGGACTAAAGCATAATTTTACATAGGTCGGGGACCAATATATAATTTTACATTGATGATCAATTTTGGAGAGATAAGTTTAATATTCGATCGAGATGGGTTTTCGGTCGACGTCTGAGGTCTTGGTTTCTGCATTAGCATTTGCATTTGCATATCACATATTCTGCATTGCCACAATTACCGTGTCTGACCCTTTGGTAATAAAATTTCGTTTTAGCTCAATTTGATATCTGAGGTGGTCAGACATCCATTGTGTATACGTATGTATATACTTATATCTGTATGTGGTAGTTTTTAAATATTTTCAAAATAGTTTTTGTGATGCATGGAGCCGCTCTGGAGTGTTGTTTTCTCACTAGGGATTCTTACCCCTTACTTTCTGTTCTTGTTTGTTTTTCTGTATCTTATTTCTAAGGTTTGATTTAGGTATTCAGCTACCATTCGATGTCTTGGTCCAAGTGAGGCTATCTATTTGATAGTGAGTGCCATTTTGGTTCGGGCTCCTTTTGTTTTGATTAGAGCTCTACACCGAGATACTTGTGGGTGTTTTGTTCTTTAAATCTATTTGGTATTTAAATATTATTCTTGATTTGATAATAATTTTATTATTATTAAATACTTATGTTCGAAAAAAGTTTGGAGTTTCTTGTTTATTAAATTGTTAAAATGGTTTTAAACTAATTATTTAATAAACGGTTTGGGTAGTAATATGTTTCTGTTCTCTGAGGCTTGTGCGAGATGGGTCGGGCTCCCTTAGATAGTTCGTCTCGCAAGCCAGTCATGGTCTGAAAACGGGTCATGACAGCAATGCTCGCAGATATGCTCTTATTGATAAGCTTTACTATGGTTTGACTATTGAGATGAGTGGATCCAATGATCTGAGACAGTTGGCAGACAGTTGGACAATTGGTTTTAGATTTATGACCCTTAGTGTGTCAAGTATTGTTTTAGCCTGTAAGGCTGTTAGTTAATTAGCCATTTCAAGCCAAGTACTTTTTTTATCTCTTAAGGTTGCTAGCTTGACCTTGATCTTGACTTGGATGCCAATTGTGGATTGTATTTATTATTTAGCATCCAAGTAGTTGAGAGAGTAGGTTCAGTATGTTATGGGTGTATGATCATTTATATCAGAACTTGTTATTGAGACTATGTATATACAATATTTTCACATGTATTGTTTGCATGGTAAGATGTTTTCTGGAAACTACAAGTTATTGGTTAGCATGGATATGCTCAAAAGTAATTGTTATGGAAACTGAGTGTAAGTTTTTTCAACTTACACTAAATTCTCAACATCCATTCTTTTAGATCTAATGGTCATTAAATATTGACAATAGTTGGCCATATATGTGGCAATTATGGGTAATTAGATCTAAAAAAATCAATGGTGAGAATTTGGTACAAGTTGAAAAAATTTATACCTAGTGTGAGTGGATCCCTCCTTTTATATATATATAACTAACTTCTTTATTGTTCCCCCGTTATTGTATATGTGCTAACTCATGAGTTTTATACTCACCCTCTCCTCTCTCCATATAGTGTTAGCTGTTAGAAGTTGATTCCTACTCACTCTAGATTTGTCTTCAAAGTCATTCTTAGAGGAGGTTGGACTAACAACAAGGACGGAGCCAGGCGGGGTCGACAGACAATACCGGCAGCCATCACTACCCTATAAACCCAACCCCTCTGCCCCCACATCCCCATAGGTCTTCCACCTACCCCGCTTCCCATCTCCATCGACAACTCGACATCACAACTGCACAAGGATGGTTTAGTGATGTTCTGATGTTTTTTTCAATCAGGGCGAAACAACGTCGCTTCACCATGGTTTAAGAAAAAAAAAATCGTTCTCTAAGGCTATTCTAAAAAAAAAGGTAATAGGTTGATAGCGACACAATCCCCTTTCATTCTATGTTTCTCTTCGAGACTTCGACCAAAACATGGTCTGCCGCCGCTAATCCATTCCCTTCTTCCTTCTAGATCGGACGCCGCCACCAACCATTCTGTCTGCGCTGGTAAGCTTCCTCTTTTCAACTCTTCTTCTTCTTCTTCTTCTTCTTCTTCTTCTTCTAATTTCAGACTCTCAGTTAATGAGGAATTTAGGGTTTGTTTCTTCTAATATTTGCATGTTACAATACGGATATATGGTTAATAACATGACTAAATAGGTGTCGATTCATGGGTGTGATAATTTTGCATGTGAATATTAAGTTTCTATGTGCTCAAAATCTGATTTTGTAAGCAAAGTAGACTAAGTTATGTGAAGAAAGGGTTGAATGGTGTCAACTTTAGGACAATATTTTGTTGACAACCACAATTCTTTGGACACCTCAAGGGACGAGGGATCATAGTAACTTGACGTATGTATGAGTTCATAACTGTACCCATTGACAGGACTCTGGAAGTTAGCAGTTAATCTTTTGGCTAAGAATTAAGATGGTGTGGTTAACTGTTCAAATTATCTGTTCGGCATGCAATAATCCTTCAAACTATAAATAGAAGACTTTTTGATGACTCTTCTACTTAATTAATAGTTGGATAAACAGTTTAGTACATCCTGAAAAAGTTGCAATGATCAGTATACGAACAATTGTCTCAAGTTTCAACAAACAATTAGTCTAATCATTTCTATTATATTTTTTTTTAATTACCAAAACAACCAATTATTCTAATCACTTCTATTTTTTTTCAATTACCAGTGAGAGTGTTTGCTATTGAATCATTCATTTATTGTTGAGTCATTCTGCAAGTCTTCTTTCCTTCATGTGTTTTCAATTTAAAAAAAAAATGTTTGCTATGGTTGGTAATGACTTTGAACTTCATGCCAACTGCAAAATAACGTTAATGAATTGATTGATATGAAACTTGAGAAGCATAAGAATTTAAAGGATGAATAAGGCTTTTACTGGCGCGAAATCACTGATGGCACCCTTAAGTTTGATAGGATAGAATGTGAGGTATGATTTTCCTACCTGATCATTCTATATTCTGTGTTATTCCATGTGAATTTGATTGGAGCTGTTTGATGGGAATAATAACATCTGAAACCAATTTGCAATGAATTTTTTAGCTAATTTTTTTTTCATTTTTGTCCATCCTAGTATCGCCGGTCCAACCCCACGTGAAGCAATTTCTGGCTCCACCATTGGTTAACGATAAGATTTGAATATCTTTTTGACTAATTGTATTGTGGATATTAGAATATATACATCAACCTATCTAAAAGCTCTATTATGTTGGTTATTTTGCTCTAATTTTGGATATAATGTTATGAGATTTTATGCAATGAATTATGATATATAAGACGTGTTTTATGGATGATATTATGACATGATCTAAATATGTTTTTTAATGAATCAAGCAAATTATGATGAAATATTAGTTTAAAATTGTCTAAATAGCAGGTAAACGAAGTGAATATACTGTCACCTTATTGTTAGGGTGGGTATGACATTTAGCATCGAATTTCTTGCTACTTTTAGTTCAATGATGAATTTGATGCGAATTTAGCGACAACTATGTCGCAACTTTTATTTTAGCTTCAAATTCTACAATATATTGTAAAACCAAAATATCATAAATTTGTCTTAATTACCATCAAACAAAAGTTATACATGGACTTCGCAATTAGTAATTAAGACTTACAACATCAGTCTATAAACAAGAAAGTTATATATAAATGCATCAATGTACTACTATTGTCTATGTAATGTAATCTATGATATCATATAAAAGCAAAGCATCTTTCATTCGAATCAACCAATGAAAAAACATTGTTTTTTATTGTCTTCCGAAGAGAATCTTTATTGCATCCTACATTTTATTGTACAATTGGGATAACAAGTCTTGGCTAAACACATAAACATCAAGACTTGGCTAAACACATAAAAATCACTGAACTTATTTTTTCTGTTTTCTAACTGAATTTTATTTTTTTTTCTTTTGTGGTAACTCAATTTCAGTTTTGTTAAAAATTGATCACTACCATTAGTTGATCCTCAAATTATTAACAGACTACTCTATCAGCCTGTCAGTCAACTAGATGTTCAAAAACGGTAGTGAACAGTTTGTACACAAAACTTGGAGCAACCACAATTAAAAATAAAATTAAAATTGAGAGAAAAACCCTTATTATTTACCATTACATGTCCATTAGAAACAGAGAAGTTAAAGATCAAGAGAGAAAGGAAAACCAGTGCCATCTAACCAACTAGACCCTGCAATGAAATTCCGAGCACTGTACGATTGTGCTTCTGATGCACTGGTGATCACCTTAAAACCCCTCCGGTTCACCCGATTCGCGGTATTAGCACTAGGTTCAGTATTATGATATTCTCTATAAACCAATGTGTCAAGTGCAAAATTCCCATCCCACTGGAGCCACCCTGTAGGATCAAGAATATTACTTATTTTAGTCTGCATCACCACAGTTCTCGAATACTCCTTCCATGATCTGCCTAAATATGTAGGAAAACTGCTTATCACTGGAAACAAATCCTGAGTTTCACCAATGCTGCATTTCTGAATCATAATGTCAGTGTTCTGATTCGGGTCGGTTCGACCTTGAGCAGTGATCGTGTTCTTTTGTTTGGGGTTCGGTTTTTGGGCATGGATGTTACAATTCTGCAACACAGCTGCTGCATTTCAAAAGATGAAATCAACCTTGCCGGCTATGTAGCAGTTGGTAAAGAATTGGCGAAGTGAGTGTACATAGAGAGTGTCTTGATATGCTATAAAGTGTCAGGGAAAACCGGCGATAGAAGAATGCGGAATGACAAAGAGCAATCATATAAGAACACAAAATTTACGTTGTTCGATCAATTCAATCTACGTCCATGGGCAGAGCACAATTAATTCTACTATTCAGAGTAAAAAACAAGCATACAAGCTTACAACGGTGTTCAAAGACCTTACCCGACCATCAAAAAACACCCAAGATATTCCTAAGCTCTCTATTTATATGTTTGCAATGAATACAAGCCAAATTAGGGCAACCCAAACCCTAATACACATCATAAAATTTTTCAGAATGAAGACACGGGCTGGAAGAATAAGACACGGGAAAACCAATGAAGACACGGACACGAATTACGACCGTGTGTCGAGGAACACCAAAGACACGGTTGCCACGCCTAGGACATGGTCGTGTCTTAGGCCGTATCCTTCTCGTCAAGCTTAATTCCATCTCTTCTTTTCACCAATTCATCCCATTCCTTGCTTGATTCATCAGACACATCAAATAGCTTCATCTTGTATCAAGAAAATCACTTTAGCATTAACAATTCTCGACCTTAAAGTGAATTTTCTCCCCCATCAACTCTGAATCCAATTACTCATCTGCCACATTCCCGAAGGGCATCAAGTCCTGTAACAACGAACCAAGTCCAACCCGGACTTATCTCCACTAGCTAGCTTTGCGTTCACTCCTAACAACCCAACACTCTGCATATTCCTTTTGTCATCCAGTGATGATCCTTGTTCATCACCAACACAATTACATGCCCTGGTTTACTTGTTGTTAACCCTTGTGAATCAACCTAATTGATCTTTTCCTATTCCGGAGTCTCAATCACAAACTCTACCCGTTTTCCCGTAGAACTAACAATAGTTATTAATCCATTAGCAACTATCGAGTTGTCAATCAAGGTGTAAATGTCATTTCGCAATCTATCCTTCATCACAACTGAAGATCCCTTGCACACCCAAATCTCTCCACCTCTTCCCGAGAAACCATAGCATTGCTTCGCCAAAGCACCAACTGAAATTAAGTTCTTTCGTAACCCCGGGACATACCAAACATCAAGTTTTCTGACCATCCCGTCATGAATCCTGATATTCAAAGATACAGTACCCTTAAGACTCAGCTTCTCACCATCTTCCAATTTCACACTGCATTTCCCTTCTTTAAAAGAATTAAACAGTTTCCTAGAAACATTTATGTGATAAGTTGTTCCAGTGTCAAAAATCCAGCTATTTTTAGATCTACATGCAGTAACTGTCAACACTTTACTGCATTTTCCCTCATCAGAATTATCCTGAAACCCCGTAGAATTATTCTAAACTACTTTTGGCCTTGATTTCTCATTGTTTTTCCTATAAGGACAATTCCTTTTCACGTGCTCAATCTCCTTATAGTGATAACACCTCAAATCATGATTCTTACCCATTCTCTTGCCTCTACTCACGGTTAACCCGGACTCCACACTGTCTCCACCCGAACTAGAAGTTAACCTCTTTAG